>JAULBS010147346.1:0-12346 GCA_032355785.1 Symmetromphalus regularis
ACTAATTAAAATTTGACAAATTCGAAAAATTATCTCTTTATTGGTTCATACAGAAGAGAGCTAGCGAGATATATTTAACTACGTTAAACCTTTAAAAATTATGTGGATAAGAATATTAGAATATCTTTTTATGACTTTTCGATAGCTATCACAATAACATCCTTCGAATTCTTTTTATCTAAACCAATGTTTTTATAATCCAGAAATAAAAATCCAGAGAAAATAATTTTTAAAAAAGAAGTGGCTGGAAAAAGGTCATTTCTCAAATTTGCGACTTCCTTATTTAGCTTGGAGAATGTTTTACCTTATATGAATTTAACATCTTATATGACTTAAAATTTACAACTGATCATTATTCATTTTGAAAAAGCTACGTATCATTCTCTATTTGAAAGGATATAATATGGAATTATTTATTTGTTTGTTTATTTATCTTTCACATCATCAACATTTCTCCAGCAGTCCATGTAAAACTGACATTTGGAAAAGTATATCATATATGAATAAAAAGCGCAAAATTTACAATTAAGCATTATTCATGTTGAAAAAGAAGCTATGTATCATTCTCTATTTGAAAAGCTATAATATGAAATTATGTATTGGTTTATTTATCTTTCACATCAACATTTCCTCAGCAGTGCATGTAAAACTGAGGTGAAGTAAATGAAATTGGTATGTACTGTTTTCACAGAACATCTGCCTATTAAGGTATAAATGTGTGTATGTGTGTATGTGTGAGAGAGTATGCGTGTGCCTTTATATGGATGCGTGTGTATATGTTGATGCGTGTATGTGTATGTAGATATGTTGGGATGAATGAATAATATTTTCTATTTCTTTAAAAACAAAAACAAAACATCTTCCATTTTGTTATAGCTTTGATGTATAACTGATTGTTTTTAAAGTTTGTGATGAATAATTAGACTGTATATTTCTAATTAAGATATAAATATAGGTTTTATCTGTCTCTTTTATTGCCTGTAATTAAAATTATCTATGCTCTATAACAACCCATGTCTTGTCCCTTAGCATGTGTTAATTTCTGTAAACAATGGACTGGATCAAAAAATATAAAAATTATATATATATAAATATTTCATAAAGAAATTACTCGGTTATTTAAAGTAGGTTTTATGTGGTACTTCCAATTTTTGAGTGTGACCACATTTTTTTCTTTGGGTACCTCCAACATTTACACACAAACGGGTCGTCTGCCGACCTTCAGTTCTAAACATACATAAAGATTATTGGTTTTTTAAATGACACCTCCATAGCTCTTTGATGTTAAACATTTGATAAGTTTGACACAAAGTCAAATTTGAGCCAACCTCCGACTGGGTTTGAACTACTCTCTTCATCCTTGAGTCTGAAACTAAACGAACATAGTGTATCATTATCTAAATAGCATTATACTAAGATATTGGTACCCCGTTCGCTCGACGCCATGGGCTACTGGTCTATTATTATAAACATTTTAATAATAATATTGCTCTGCTGGAATATCAAGTCTGAGAAGTGCCCGTTTCAGTCTTTTTTTAAAAATTATTTTAATGTTTTAAGGAAATTTTAAGACACTTGTATCAAAAAATGGCTTTTCAGAACATTTTAAGACACAAAATATTGATACCAGGCAATGAAGTTTCAAAACATGTAATTAGAACAAAAATTCTCTGAAACCATCCTCACGAACTCTCTAAGTTTTAATTCAGTTAATGTTTTATTTAAAAATGCAATTATTTAACTTCTGAAATATATATATGCTATGTAAAAACAGACCTACATGAATTAATGTGTTAACAAAGAAAAGTTATATTTAGAAACACTGTATTGTTCAATGGTGCCATTTAAAGATATTAATGTGCTCGGTTCATCTTGAACTCTATTTCACTAGAAAGGCAAGAGCAGCCCAAAACTGTTAGAAGATATATGTCTGACGTGTAACACACGTAACACACAAATGACTGTAACAGAAACAACTAACCTACAAAAGGGAACTGTCTCACTCCAACTGTAGTGAAAATCGGATTACGCATTTTTGAAGCGATCTTTCTGCGGCATTTATCGGCAATACTTTGAGCCACCTTTTCCAATGTGTAGTTCCAGAACTAAAAAACAAAATTTAAAATATATGTACACATATATATTAAACGCCCCACAATTTACCATCAAATTTATATCCCCAGCGACATAAATTCACAGGGGGTTTGTTTAATAATAAATGACAGTGAGTTTGATATTATATTTATTAAAACGGACAATTTTAATTGGGCCACGCTTTAAATTTCTTTTGTGCGTAACATTTTAGAAACATGCAAACATTATGGATGACATTATGTTGTACGTTTACCAAGTCTTTGTGACCTCATTTTCATGTTTGTGAAATTACAGTAACGTCATATTTAGCACATAGAAGTTCAATGATCGTAACGTCCAGACCAACCGAGTGAAATGAGACAATTTACTTACTGTTCTCATTGTGTGAATATCAACAAACATGTACATTGTTATGAGTGCTCACTGGGATAATAAATATTCATAATTTTGTTACTTATGTGCTAAATGTATCACACCGTACATCCACAAACTGGAATGTAGAGTCAGTATAACAAACACAATGTCGATGCGGAGTTATAAATGTGCATACAGACTTTTACTAGGGTAGGGCAAATCACCATACCTTTTTGGAAACGAGTGATTTATATGGCCAAATTTAGCGTAGAATCCGAATCCGTCAAATATTTTGAACTCCGATGAAGTTTGACCACAACACTGTTTAAAAATTCAAAATAGCCACAGAAAATGATGAATTTGGCTCGATGATTATAGATTTTAATAGATACATGGCCTCCACTAAATCTTTTTATGTGTTTTCGGGGTCGGGGAACTTAAATTTGACAATTTAAACACTAATCTAGTGATTTAAAATTTTAAAAAGACATCAAAGATGGTGTAAATCTGCTTGTTATTGACATATTTTCATAAATCTAAATGACTTCCACTACGTCTTTGAATATTTTTACAATGTTAGAACACTTCTTAACTTCAACTAACATGAAATATTGCTTTACATGTTCAATGTATGTCTACATACGTATAAATGGACAATAATGGCTTCATCACAGATCAACACAACTTTATCGCAGATTAACGGAGATTATAACTCAACTATTCAGAAGAAGTTTCAAATCAAATCTGACTTCTAAAAAAATCACATCGTATTAGGTGCAGATCATGCAGCTGGTAAAGTGTTCAGATAAAAATGAACAGAAACTTGGAGTTCAGAACGTCATGCGAGGTCTTCACCTCACCCGGATCGAGTATCCATACCTTGGCCCTTATTGCAATTTCGAAGTTACTAACTCCATATCCCTCTACAATGAATATACTTGATGGATGGATATGCAGGACATTGATCATGATAGCTTCAAAAGGTTCACAGCAAATAAATTTGACAGGATAGCTGAAATTTCAAAGGAATTCCTGTGTCGTTGGCAGTCAATCATAGACATTTTCGATGCTGTTGTTGACATAAACTGAAATAAGTTAGTTCTGGCTGTGTCAACATACATACAGAATGATTGGTTCTTGTGTTGTATTTTCAACTGGTGGACGGCTTCATTTTCCCATTGATGGATTTGCTGGTAATAGATGACAGAGGTGGTGATGTGGATAAAAGGAAGCGGAACTGGGCAGGAATGTGTCATGTTTTGAACAAAAGTTGCCTGAACTGAAACAAGTGAGAGATGGCACAATGATTGCAGATGATGGCCAGAGCAGACTGTATAGAGCATTACTTGAGAGCAGTGCTGTAAAAATGGATGAAGCAAAGATGAAATTTGCTCCTCTGACAAATTTAGGATGTGAAGTAGAATTTGCTAAATTTGATGTTTGCATTGCGGCAAGTGGTGAATCTACATCAGTTCAAACCCATTGTCGTAAAAAAATATTGTCACAACGAATCGGTTACTGACTGATCCCTCCTTCACAACACTAAGCAACACCAAAACATACCAGAGATGAACATGGGCAAGAACATCTCAAAAGGAGATAGAGTCAAATTACCTGCAGACAGTCAAAATGTCAAACCAGTTAGCACTTATGAAGAACTTAGAACTGAAAAAAAAGAAACTTGACAGAACTATGAAACTTCTCGAGGCCTGTAAGGACCATCTGGGTCCTTTGACACCGGATTGCATAGTTTAACTTTAGGAATTAACAAAGAATTTCTTTGTGAGATAGGGTATCTAACGTCTATAATAGCTCCAGATATTCAACAAATGCGACGAACAAAAGTAGAAGGTAGATACAAAATGGTTAAATTGTTTAATGATGAACTAAGACAATCAATCCGAAACGCTGTATGACCAGAATCGAAGTTGGTTACTGATAATGATGTTCTATTGATGAATGTTTTATAGGTACAGTTTACAAAACAGTGTTCCCTAACTTCACTTATATCTGAAATAAAAGTTATTTGCAGCTGATATATTTGACATTAACATGGGACTTTATCTGATTTTAAGTGAGTTTTCAGCAGTTGTTGTCAAGAAAAAATATATAAATTTCAATGAAAATTACGTGTAACTCATGTCAGGTACTGATAATCATGTTGCAAATGTCAAATTTGTGATCCCTGACTCTGGAAACCTATAAAAAGACATATTGGAAGCCATATATCTATGAAAAGATGAACTAAACAAGAAAAATGTAGTAATTTTAGCGGCCATTTTGAATATTTGATCAGTAGTGGGGTCAAACGACATCGGAAGTAAAACATTTGGACAGATTCGGATTCTACACAAAATTTCGCCATAGAAACAACATGTTCTGCATCAGTTTTGTGAAAAATGTCTTGATTTGCTCAACCATTTTATTTTACCATGTAAGGAACATACTACATAAGAGTTTTTGCATAGTGATACGGTAATACACAACATATTGTCAGTTTGCTTGCATTGCACGTATGTGGAGATGAATTACAAAATATATTTTTGCTGTCTTATTTTTAGGTTTAAGGTAATTTTTCTCATATATAATTTATTTGTAATGAGATACGTGTAGTATAAAAGTTGACACTTGTATAAAATTACGAGAGAATTCGCTAAATCTACCTACTTACCTACTCAGCTAGGAAGCTATCTTCTAAACTACCTACTTAGCAAGCTAGGTACCTACCTACCAACCTACCTACCTACCTATATATCTACCCATTCTTCTTTTATAAATAATATTAGTTATATAATAATTAAATGACTAAAATCAAAATGATACGATATACAATATTAACAACTGAAATTATTATTATTAGTTATTATTTGTATTTCTATTAATTATAATATTGTTGCAGTTCAGTTGTGCTTTTGAGAGAGAGAGAGAGAGAGAGAGAGAGAGAGAGAGAGAGAGAGAGAGAGAGAGAGACAGAGAGAGAGAGAGAGAGAGAGAGAGAGAGAGAGAGAGAGAGAGAGAGACGCGCACGCACAGAAACACGCGCGCTTCCCTGGAAATATAATGACTGCTTTTACCATCATCTCCATATCAGATGCACCGGTCCTGCTACGAAATAGGTTGTGTATTTTAAGAAGTGCTATTTGCTGAGTCGGCGTAAACGGCGGTGTATAATTATATATATCGGAGTATGGATCCTTCGCTGCGGCTCGTTTTTCTATGTCACGTTGCAAATCTTCATACTCAGTCTGTGTGTTGACGATTTCAACAAACAAAACTGACACGAGTAGCTGTTCGAATTTCATCTGTAGAGTTCTTCGATTTCTTCTTCTTCTTCTTCTTCTGCTATTAAGATAAGTGAAAGGAGATTGAGACTGAGAAAATATTAAAAGAGTAATTAAAAAAAAAAAAAAAAAAAAAAAAAACACTTCCCCTCTCTCATCTACGCATTGGATTTCTTCCATTATTAATCTCCGATACACACATACCCATGTCAAGCCTGTAAATAATTATTTTGCTTCACATGTCAAAATACCCAATCTCACAATTTAATATACACACAATTTAAACAATGTACACAAATGTTTTAAATGTTAAAAAAAAAATGTATTTTTTTTTTATATAGTGTACACTATTTAATTTGTCAGAATCCAGTCGACTTATGGTACTGATTATGGTATTACGCAGAAATGTGTTCTTTAAACTAATAGTTAAAACATGAATATCGGAGAAAATGACATACATAAATGACACTGTGCTTGTTAAGTCTTCCAAAATTACAAATCTGTACCGGACAATGTACGTTAACGGCTTGAAAATATGCTGGATACGAAGATGGCCAGGAAAAGAGTACTTTAAAAAAAAGGTTTTTGGTTATTAATAATAAAACAAAAACTTTATTACATACATTTAATAGATGTTTTTGCCACAGATTTTTTATTTACACGCTGAAAAACGTGGTTTATGAATTCTGAAAGTACAATGTACCAAAAATCGTAAACCTGCACTCACAAGCTCAAGCATACTCACTTAGTTTTTTGTTTTGCTTCTTGCGAAGGGTATATCAGATTAAAAAAATATATATATAATAATAATAATTTTACACAATTTTGTCTTCTTGGTCAGGTGTCAGCCATCTTGGATTTGGTACTTTTAACCATAAAGGATTGGTCTGTTAAACTCTAATTATTGTATTGGATTCCTTGGCCATGACAACATGAAAGAGATACCTGGATCATTATTCTATGTCGACTTGTACACGAGATGCCAAAAAATAATACCGTTAAGCTCAGTAATGATTTTTTATTAGATTCCTTGACCATGGAAACATGGACATAGACACCAAGCTCATGATTCTACGTTAACTAGTACCTGAAATATTGTTAACTATAAATTTGGGGTTAGTGGCATTTTGAAAAATGGCGGAAAAATACATCGCTAATATCATTCCTAAGAGTTCCTGAACAAAATAGTATCACTCCTGAAGGATCATGGGAGGTGCATAGGAACCCCCTTGACCCATGGAGTACTACGGTAAAACATTCAAAATGGCTGTTAGTAATTAATATTGGTAATTATGACATCATCAATTACATGATTATTAGAGGCCCCATAAAGTTATAACTCGGTGTGGTTGTGGCAGAAGACATTGTAAATAAGATATAGAAAGAAAGAAAAAGTCTGTTGCAATTTGTGGTGAGTGAAACTTTTTTTTATTCTTATCATAGGGTTAGTAGCCGAAAGTGCGCGTTGCTGTAAGAAAATAATTTTAATTCTAAAATAAAATATCAGCTTGGCCTCTTTCCAACATAGGTTTTTGATCCATTTTTCCTATGTTAATTAAATATAAGGCAAATCAAAATATTTTCACTCAGGGGTATAGAATTACTTTTTTTCTTGTCAAAACGGACACTTGTTGGTTTTCAAAATAAAGGTGTGTGGAGGAGGGGGGGAGAGTGTGCCCCTCTCCGGTTGCTACACCCCTGTTTTCACTAGCGTGTTAGCGCAAATATCAGACAAATATTTTATTTACGTCTCACCTTGTGCACAACATAACAATAGAAACGAATTAAAAAAACACATACGAGTACACAAGAAATTCCTTATGGAATTATGAGACTATATATATACATAAAAATATACAAGTATCAAACCTAAAAGAAAATATATTATAAAATATTAAGACTAAAGCCTATTCATTATAAAATGATACAAGTATTAAACATAAACGTATTAAAACACAACTAGCATAAACACGAATAAATCAATAATTATAATAGGAATATGTACAAGCTACCATAAAATCATTCATATATAAAATATCTTCTTTGTAAAATATAAAAACAGGTTTGGGTAGTTAAACATGCGAGATTTGGATGAGACATTAAAAGACAACATTTATCGAAATCTGTTAAAAACATAAAATTTGCAATACATACTTATGAATTCTGGAAAAGAGAAAAAACGTAGATTTTCATAATAAAATCATTTATCTCGTCCTCTATACTCGCATTTTTACACATGGGACAGAAACGCTGATCAACAGCGATATTTTCATAACGCCCCGTCTCAAGACAAATAGGGCAAACAACACATCGGAATTTTGCAAAAGCACTTATGTATTGACCAGACATTAAAACAGAAGCATATCGCTCAACCCCATAAATACTTTAAAACAAACGATATGTTCTTAGTTTGCCAGTATTACTAGCTATAGATTCGCCCATGACATTGCATCTTGATCAGCATATCTTTTTAGGTAAAACAACATTAACATCACAAAAACTTTCAATGTTCTGTTGCAGACAAAACTGGTATACATTAAAATTCCAATTTTAAAATCTAACAGATTGACATTGTTCTGACCAAATAAAAATTCGTTTGTTAAGTCTGCTATTATCCATTTTAACCAATTTACTCAACCGACTAAGAACTGGCTTCCACAAAGAAACTTTCATTGGAGCCCAACCCATATCACCATTCACAGCCGTATCAGGGCTATATTTCCCAACACCAAGAAAAATGCTGCAGGCACGATTTTGAATTTTGTTAATAACAAAATATTCTTTAGTATCCCATACACTAGCTCGATAAGTAATAATAGGCAGTACAAGCGATTTATATAATTAAACATATAATAGGGCATTCTCTCATAGTCTTACTTTTGGCCATAAGCAACCCTAACGCTCTACTTGCAGACTGCTAAACTGCTCTAGCAGTTATATTGAAATCTAAAGTATTGTTAACAAGAATACCCAAATAATATTTATCAACAATATCTAAAACGGTATCACAACATTTAAAACAACAACTTGATCTAGATACAGATTGGGTACGGAAATACACAACTTTAGTTTTCTCTCCATTTATTGACATATTATTTCTACCACACCAGACATCGGTACAATTAAGCATGACTTGTAAAATCAGATTCACTTTCAGCCAAAAGCACAGTATCATCTGCGTACATTAACCCACATATCATATCATTAGCAACCAAAACCCCAGTGCCCAGAGCTTTTAAAGCAATAGCCAGATCGTTTATGAACAAATTAAAAAGTAGCGGTGATAATACGGAGCCCTGTCTAACACCACATTTTACAGAAAACCAATGCGTTCTGAAACCATTTAATCCTACAAAGCACGAAACATTATCATAAATAACATGTAATGCATTCCACATTTTACCGTTAACACTCATATCCATTAATTTGCGCCATAATTATGATCTATCTACAGTCTTAAAATCAATAAAACGTGGACAATCTTTCCTTTTTTCTGATTTCTATAATGGAAGTTAAAGATGACACGTGATCCATCGTACTTCTTCCTTTTCGAAACCCATTTTGCTCATCAACTAAGAGTTCATTATCTTCTACCAATTCAGAAATCCTGCTATTTAAAATGTTACAATATAATTTATAAGCAACATACACCAGACTGATACCCCTATACAAGCGGGAGTCTAGGATCCGTAGTACAAGACTTGGGGGATATGGTTAATAATCCTTGACACCACAACTCCTATACAAGCCCACTACTGTAACACCTATCAAACAAATCAAGCAAAAATGTTAGGGCAGCATTGTTGCGTAACACCTCAATTGGAATACTGTTTTAGTAGTTTCCATTGTCGATCAATTAATTAATAAATAGGAGACTATTATGTTTTATTTCTAAAAATCAAGATAAACTGTAAAATAAAATAATCTTGTTTGTGACAACAAGAAATATAATTAATTTTTAACATTTAACGACCAAAATCATGTCCAACATAACCTTTTGTCGGCCTGTTATCAGAATAAATTTTGTTCTTAATTTTATTTATCACGTAAATACATTCATGCGCATAATTATAATATTTATGGTTAAATAGTAGCACATTGAAACTGACCTCAATAATATTAAGTTTAAAACATACAATTTCTGACTCTTTGAAATAATTATTTTAAGCGGGAAGTTATTAGCAATTTCATTGAGTGCCCTAATGGAAGGGGAGATAATTCGCACCAAAACGATTAACATACTATTAGCTGCTACATTAAAGGGACGTCACTTTCATTTCGACATTTGTTTATGTCGTCTGTTTGGCTAACTCTCCACGAAAGACTGGAGAACAATTATGCTATTGGGTGAAGCCATCGATTCGTTTACTGAAAACCAAATTCTACAAAACCAAGTCGGACATAAATATTTTTACGACTTTGATTTAAAAATATGTAAGTGAAAAATAAATAAATACAAATTAGAAAACTTACCTCCAACTGAACTAAACGTCCCAACTCTCTTTATCATGACGTCATAATTTGCAAGTTGTATCACGTCATTTTTTGCCCACTGGACTAATATAATCTATAACCGTTGTGGGGTATAGACAAGGCAATTCCAGCCCAAGGGAGAACATATGTGTGAGGGCCGATGTTTACCTCAGCCCTTACAAAAACAGTTTCTCCCACGGGTTGGAATTGCCTTGTCAGTACCTCACAAACGGTGATTGATTCTTTTTCTTGCCCACTTAAATGTAAAAGTGTTACCGAGATATACACAATCCACTCGGCAGCTCTAAGGTTCTTTATTCAGTACAACATATATATCTATGGGATCCAGGCGGGATATGAAGATCCACACAATGTTAAAATCATCAACATATAAAGACCCTGAAACAATATTAATAAATATAGTAAAAATACATTCAAACATTCATTATATATTCAGGCTTTAAAATAAACATACGTTGGTAATACATACATTCAATAATTCATCATTATAATTATAGCTATTATATGTTAAATCTAATACTTAATTGAATTTCAGTATAATATAAATCACCAATATAATCCATAGTGAAAAGAGGAGTTTCACTAATAAATACATAAATAAATACAATGAATATAACCTTCCAGATATGTTAATATGTTACCTACCGACTGTGGGTCGGGTCTTTATACAGGCATGGTGCTGTTGTTATGCACTCTGTGTGAATATCAACCTAATAACTATTCGCATCTACATATTTTAAAACCAACATAATAAATAACATATCTTAGTTATTTATTTTCATATTTAATTATCATAAAATAATATCCATTGCATACATGTATCTGTACTTCGACAAATATCTTAATATAGTACATAAACATAAATCTCCATTAACTTATTCTTGAAAAGACTAAGTTATCCACTTAACTTTAATTAAATCAAATTTACAATAATTATGTTCCCTAATCTTTAATACACACTAATACAATTTATTAGACTTAACTTTAAAATTAATAACTGTGGTTAAAATATACATGTAATATCATTTACCTTTGTGCTAGTAGTTGTGCGTTAAAAAATCTTCCTTGAAAACTCAAATACTTCTCTCTTATAAAGTTAAATTGCCTCTGGCCTGATGAACATCAGGTAGCCTCAGAAAATAATGACATAAAGCTTATCATTAAATTGGCTACCTGACCAAGCCATTGGGTTCAGGTGAGTTGCACCCAAGCTAACAGAGCCAGAGACACAGAAAACAAAAGAAACAGGGAAACAAGAAAGCCTGCATAATTAAGACAAAGCAAAGATAAAATACATGAACAGTGTTTTAAAATAGTGTGTGTGTATGAAATGTACATGTGCTAGTTAAAACACCCTACTACAAAAGCAAAACTTTTAAAACTAAAAAAAGAGAAAGTATTTCCAGTAACATGACGTTAGGTTGTACTTTTCCTTGTTTTAGTGACGTCATTTGCACTTTTACAAATTATAATGACGTCATATTTAATGTAGGCATTTTTATTTGTTCTACTTTAATTAAAATAAATATATTTTATTATTAGCTTACATTTTTAATTTAAATTGTTACTTCAATCCCTACATATATTTACAGCAAACAAAATAGAGCTATATCTCCTAATAAGTAGTTCCGTTATTAATAGATTAATAGAATCTATCACCGTTGTGAGGTATAGACAAGGCAATTCCAACCCAAGGCAGAAAATGTGCTTGTGAGGGCTGAGGTTTACCGAGATGCTTACAAAAAACAGTTTCTCCCGCTGGTTGGAATTGCCTTGTCTATACCTCACAAACGATGATTATTTTTCTTGCCATCTTAATTGTAAAAGCAAAACTTTTAAAACTAAAAAAAAAAATATATTTCCCCCAACATGACGTTACGTTGTACATTTCCTTGTTTTAGTGACGTCATTAAATTTTGCACTTTTACAAATTATATTGACGTCATATTTAGTATAGGCATTTCATTATATGTATATCCTCGTGTTCCCAAACGGCGGCCTATTAACGGGAAGAAGCTTTTGCGCACGCGCAATTGTAATCGTACGATCAATGTAACATAATAATATTTAACCTTGGTTATGTTACTATTAAAATCAATAAACAAATCTTTCAAATCTTACCT
>JAULBS010147357.1:0-26954 GCA_032355785.1 Symmetromphalus regularis
TTCCAGTAACTAAAGAAGTTACTGAAGAGGTTATTTCTGAAGAAGAGGAGGCAGTTGAAGTTACCAAAGAAACATTTAAGTCAGATGCTCAAGATGAAATTCCAGTAACTGAAGACGTTTCTAAACAAGTTATTTTTGAAACAGAGGAGGCAGATGAAGTTACCAAAGAAACATTCGAGTCAGAGATTAAAGATAAAATTCCAATGACTGAAGAAGTGACTGAACAAATTATTTTTGAAACAGAGGAGGCAGTTGAAGTTACCAAAGAAATAATTGAGTCATTGGTTCAAGACGAAATTGAACTTACTGAACAAATCATTTCTGAAACAGAAGAAGCAGTTGAAGTTATGAATGAAACAACAGAATCAGAGATTGAAGATGAAATTCCAAAATCTGAAGAAGTTTCTGAACAGGTTATTTCTGAAATAGAGGAGGCAGTAGAAGATCAAATTCCCATAACGGATTCTGAAACAGAGGCAGATGAGTTTATTAAAGAAACATTCAAGTCAGAGATTCAAGCAGATATTTTAGTAACTGAAGAAGACATTCAACAAGTTGTTTCTGAAGAAGAGGAAATTCCAGTATCTGAAGAAGTTTCTGAACAAGGTATTTCCGAAACATTGGAGGCAGTTGAAGATATAAAAGAAAGATTTGAGATAGAGGTTGAAAGTAAAATTCCAATATATGAAGAGGTTACTGAACAAGTTATTTCTGAAATGGAGGAGAGAGTTGAAGTTACCAAAGAAACATTCGAGTCAGAGATTCAAGATGAAATTCCGATATCTGAAGAAGTTTCTGAAAACGTTATTTCTGATGAAGAGGAGGCAGTTGAAGTTACTAAAGAAACATTCGAGTCAGAGATTCAAGATGAAATTCCAGTAACTAAAGAAGTTACTGAAGAGGTTATTTCTGAAGAAGAGGAGGCAGTTGAAGTTACCAAAGAAACATTTGAGTCAGAGATTCAAGATAAAATTCCAATATATGTTTATGAAAACGTTGTTTCTGAAGAAGAGGGGGCAGATAAAGTTACCAAAGAAACATTTCAGTTGGAGATTGAAGAGAAAATTCCAAAATCTGAAGAAGCTATTCAACAAGTCGTTTCTGAAGCAAATGGGGCAGTTGAAGTTACCAAAGAAACATTCATGTTAGAGTTTCAAGACAAAATTCCAGGAACTGAAGAAGATATTCAACAAGCTATTTCTGAAACAGAGGAGTCAGTTGAAGTTACCAGAGAAACAATAGCATCAGAAGTGGAAAGTGAAATTTCAGTAACTGAAGAAGACATTCAAGAAGTTGTTTCTGAACCAGAGGAGTCAGTTGAAGAATGCAACGAATTTCAAATATCTGAAGAGGTTTCTGAGCAGGTTATTTCTGAGAAAGAGGAGGTACTTGAAGATACCAAAGAAACATTTGAGTCAGAAGCTCAAGATGAAATTCCAGTAACTGAAGACGTTTCTAAACAAGTTTTTTCTGAAACAGAGACAGATGAAGTTACCAAAGAAACATTCGAGTCAGAGATTCAAGATAAAATTCCAATAACTGAAGAAAATATTCAACAAGTTATTTCTGAAGAAGTGGAAACAGTTGAAGAAACATTCGAGTCAGATATTCAATATGAAACCCAATCAACTGAAGAGGACATCCAAAAAGTTATATCTGAAACTGAGGAAACAGTTCAGGGTACCAAGCGAATAATTGAGTCAGAAGTTCAAGACGAAATTGAAGTTACTGAAAAAGTAACTTCTGAAATAGAAGAGGCTGTTGAAGTTACCAAAGAAACAAAAGAATCAGAAATGGAAAGTGAAATTCCAGTATCTGAAGAATACATTCAACAAGTTGTTTCTGAAACAGAGGAGTCAGTTGAAGTTACGAAACAAACATTCGAGTCAAAAGTTCAAATTTCTGAACAGTTTATTTATGATACAGATGAGACAGCTGAAGCATTTGAGTCAGAGCGTCAAGACAAAATTTCAGTAACTGAAGATGAAATTCAACAAGACATTTTTGAAGAAGACGAAACAGTTGAAGTTACCAAAGAAACATTCGAGTCAGAGATTCAAGATGAAACTCAAGCAACTGAAGACGTTTCTGAACAAGTCGTTTCTAAAGCAGATGAGACAGTTGAAGCTACAAAAGAAACATTCGAGTCAGAGATTCATGATGAAATTCCAATATCAGAAGAAGTTTCTGAACAAGTCGTTTCTAAAGCAGATGAGACAGTTGAAGCTACAAAAGAAACATTCGAGTCAGAAGTTCAAGATGAAACTCCAGTAATTGAAGAGGACAATGAACAAGTTATTTCTGAAACAGATGAGACAGTTGAAGCTACAACAGAAACATTCGACTCAGAAGTTCAAGATGAAACACCAGTAATTGAAGAGGACAATGAACAAGTTATTTCTGAAACAGATGAGACAGTTGAAGCTACAAAAGAAATATTCGAGACAGAAGTTCAAGATGAAACTCCAGTAATTGAAGAGGACACTGAACAAGTTATTTCTGAAACTGAGGAAACAGTTGAGGGTACCAAAGAAATAATTGAATCAGAAGATCAAGACGAAATTGAAGTTTCTGAACAAATCATTTCTGAAATAGAAGAGGCACTTGAAATTACCAAAGAAACAATAGAATCAGAAGTGGAAGGTGAAGCTGAAATTTCAGTAACTAAAGAAGACATACAAGAAGTTGTTTCTGAAATAGAGGAGACAGATGAAATTGAAGTTACTGAACAAGTCATCTATGAAACTGAAGAGGAAGTTGACATTACCAAAGAAACAAAAGAATCAGAAATGGAAGGTGAAATTTCAGCAATTGAAGAAGATGTTCGACAAGTTGTTTCTGAAGCAGAAGACACTGTTGATGTTACCAAAGAAACATTCGAATCAGACGTTCAAAATGAAATTCCAGTATTTGAAGACGTTTCTGAACAACTCATTTCTGAAATTGAGGAAGAAGTACAAGATCAAATTCCTATAACAGTTTCTGAGACAGAGGAGGTAGATATGGTTACCAAAGCAATATTCGAGTCAGAAGTTCATATTTCTGAACAAGTTATTTCTGAAACAGAGGAGACAACTGAAGCATTTGAGTCAGAGCTTCAAGACAAAATTCAAGTAAGAGAAGATGACATTCAACAAGATATTTCTGAAACAGATAAGACAGTTAAGGTTACCAAAGAAACATTCGATACAGAGGATCAAGACGAAGTTCGAATATTGGAAGAGGTTTTTGAACAGATTATTTCTGAAACAGAGGTCGCAGCTGAAAAATTTGAGTCAGAGATTCAAGACAAAATTCCAATATCTGAAGAGGTTTCTGAAGAAGGTAGTTCTGAAATTGAGGAGACAATTGAAGTAACCAAAGACACATTCGAGTCAGAGGATCAAGGTGAAATTTCAATATCTGAAGAAGTTTCTGAACAGGATATTTCAGAAACAGAGGACGCTGCTGAAGCATTCGAGTCACAGATTCAAGACACAATTCCAGTAACTGAAGAAGATGTTCAAGAAGTTATTTCTGAAGAAGAGGAAACAGTTATCAAAGAAACATTCGAGTCAAAGATTCAAGATGAAACTCAAGCAACTGAAGTTTTTGAACAAGTCGTTTCTAAAGCAGATGAGACAGTTGAAGCTACAAAAGAAACATTCGTGTCAGAAGTTATTTCTGAAACTGAGGAGACTGAGGAAACAGTTAAAGGTACCAAAGAAATAATCGAGTCAGAAGTTCAAGACAACATTGAAGTTACTGAACAAATCATTTCTGAAATAGAAGAGGCAGTTGAAGTTACCAAAGAATCAGAAGTGGAAGGTGAAATTTCAGTAACTGAAGAAGACATTCAAGAAGTTATTTCTGAACAAGAGGAGACAATTGAAGTTACCAAAGAAACTTTCGAGTTAGAGGATCTGGGTGGATTTCCTTTATCTGAAGAAGTTACGGAACAAGTTATTTTTGAAACAGAGGAGGCAGATGAGGTTACCAAAGAAAAATTCCAGTCAGAGGTTCAAGATGAAATTCCAATATCTGAAGAGGTTTTTGAACAAGTTATTTCCGAAGCAGAGGAGGCAGTTGAAGTTACCAAAGAATCAAAAGTTCAAATTTCTGAACAGGTTATTTCTGATACAGATGAGACAGCTGAAGCATTTGAGTCAAAGCTTCGGGCCAACATTTCAGTAACTGAAGATGAAATTCAACCAGCTATTTCTGAAGAAGAGGAAACAGTTGAAGTTACCAAAGAAACATTTGAGTCAGAGATTCAAGTAAAAATTCCAATATTTCAAGAAGTTTCTGAACAAGTTGTTTCTGAAGCAGAGGAGGAGGTTGAAGTTTCCAAAGAAAAATTCGAGTCAGAATTTCAAGATGAAACTCCAGTAACTGAAGAGTATATTGAAGAAGTTATTTCTGAAATTGAGGAAACAGTTGAGGGTACCAAACAAATAAATGAGTCAGAATTTCAAGATAAAATTCCAGTATCTGAAGAAGTTTCTGAACAAGTTATTTCTGAAATAGAGGCTGCAGTACAAGATCAAATTTCCATAACAGTTGGGGCAGATGAGGTTACCACAGAAATATTCGAGTCAGAGCTTCAAGATGAAATTCCAATAACTGAAGAAGTTACTGGACAGGCCATATCTGAAGTTGAAGTTATCAAAGAAACATTTGAGTCAGAGATTCAAGATGAAATTCCAATATCTGAAGAGACATTTCAAGTTACCAAAGACACATTTGAGTCAGAGGATCAAGGTGAAATTTCAATATCTGAAGAAGTTTCTGAACAGGATATTTCTGAAACAGAGGATGCTGTTCAAGCATTTGAGTCAGAGATTCAAGACAAAATTCCAGTAACTGAAGAAGATGTTCAAGAAGTTATTTCTGAAGAAGAGGAAACAGTTATTAAAGAAACATTCGAGTCAGAAATTCAAGATAAAACTCAAGCAAGAGAAGAAGCTTCTGAACAAGTTGTTTCTGAAGCAGATGAGATGGTTGAAGCTACAAAAGAAACATTCGAGTCAAAAGTTGAAGATGAAACTCCAGTAATTGAAGAGGCCACTGAACAAGTTATTTCTGAAACTGAGAAAACAGTTAAAGGTACCAAAGAAATAATTGAGTCAGAAGTTCAAGACGAAATTGAAGTTATTGAACAAATCATTTCTGAAATAGAAGAGGCAGTTGAAGTTACCAAAGAATCAGAAGTGGAAGGTGAAATTTCAGTAACTGAAGAAGACATTCAAGAAGTTATTTCTGAACAAGAGGAGACAATTGAAGTTACCAAAGAAACTTTCGAGTTAGAGGATCTGGGTGGATTTCCTTTATCTGAAGAAGTTACGGAACAAGTTATTTTTGAAACAGAGGAGGCAGATGAGGTTACCAAAGAAAAATTCCAGTCAGAGGTTCAAGATGAAATTCCAATATCTGAAGAGGTTTTTGAACAAGTTATTTCCGAAGCAGAGGAGGCAGTTGAAGTTACCAAAGAATCAAAAGTTCAAATTTCTGAACAGGTTATTTCTGATACAGATGAGACAGCTGAAGCATTTGAGTCAAAGCTTCGGGCCAACATTTCAGTAACTGAAGATGAAATTCAACCAGCTATTTCTGAAGAAGAGGAAACAGTTGAAGTTACCAAAGAAACATTTGAGTCAGAGATTCAAGTAAAAATTCCAATATCTGAAGAAGTTTCTGAACAAGTTGTTCCTGAAGTAAAGGAGGAGGTTGAAGTTTCCAAAGAAACATTCGAGTCAGAAGTTCAAGATGAAACTCCAGTAACTGAAGAGTACATTGAACAAGTTATTTCTGAAATTAAGGAAAAAGTTGAGGGTACCAAACAAATAACTGAGTCCGAAGTTCAAGATGAAATTGAAGTTACAGAACAAATCATTTCTGAGGAGACAATTGAAGTTACCAAAGAAACATTTGAGTCGGAGGTTGTAGATGAAATTCCAATATCTGAAGAAGATATTCAACAAGTTATTTCTGAAACAGAGGAGGCAGTTAAAGTTACCAAAGAAATATTCGAGTCAGAGCTTCAAGATGAAATTCCAGTAACTGAAGAAGTTACTGGACAGGCCATATCTGAAGTTGAAGTTATCAAAGAAACATTCGAGTCAGAGGTTGGAGAAGAAATTCCAATTTCTGAAGACGTTTTTGAACAGGTTGTTTCTGAAACAGTGGAGGCAGATGAAGAATATATTCAGCAAGTTGTTTATGAAACAGAGGAGGTTACCAAAGAAACATTCGAGTCAGAAATTCAAGATGAAACTCAAGCAACTGAAGAAGTTTCTGAAGCAGATGAGCCAGTTGAAGATACAAAAGAAACATTTGAGTCAGAAATTCAAGATGAAACTCGAGCAACTGAAGAAGTTTCTGAACAAGTTGTTTCTGAAGCAGATGAGACAGTTGAAGTTACAAAAGAAACATTCGAGTCAGAGATTCAAGATGAAACTTCAGTAATTGAAGAGTACATTGAACAAGTTATTTCTGAAACTGAGGAAACAGTTAAAGGTACCAAAGAAATAATTGAGTCAGAAGTTCAGGACGAAATTGAAGTTACTGAACAAATCATTTCTGAAAAAGAAGAGGCAGTTGAAGTTACCAAAGAATCAGAAGTGGAAGGTGAAATTTCAGTAATTGAAGAAGACATTCAAGAAGTTACTTCTGAAACAGAGGAAACATTTGAAGTTGCCAAAGAAACTTTCGATATAGAGATTCAAGATGAAGTTCCAATATTTGAAGACGTTTCTGAACAGGCTATTTCTGAAATAGACAATGCAGCTGAAACATTCGAGTCAGAGCTACAAGACACAATTCCAGCAACTGAAGACGATATTCAACAAGTTATTTCTGAAGAAGAGGAAACAGTTGAAGTTGCCAATGAAATATTCGAGTCAGAAGTTCAAGATGAAATTAAAATATCTGAAGAAATTCCTCAACAAGTTATTTCTGAAACTGAGAAAGCAGTTGAGGGTACCAAAGAAATAACTGAGTCAGAGGTTCAAGACAAAATTGAAGTTACTGAACAAATCATTTGTGAAATAGAAGAGGCAGTTGAAGTTACCAAAGAAGCCATAGAATCTGAAGTGGAAGGTGAAATTTCAGTAACTGAAGAGGACATTCAAGAAGTTGTTTCTGAACCAGAGGAGACAGATGAATTTAATAAAGAAAGATTCGAGTCAGAGGTTCAAGATGAAATTGAAGTTACTGAACAGCTCATATCTGAAATAACCAAAGACACATTTGAATCAGAAATTCAAATTTCTGAACAAGCTATATCTGAAACGGAGGATGCAGCTGAAGCACTCGAGTCAGAAATTCAAGATGAAATTCCAATATCTGGAGAGATTACTCAACAGGTTATATCTGAAATTAAACTTACCAAAGAAATACTGGAGTCAGAAATTCAAGATGAAATTCCAGTATCTGAAGAGGTTAATGAACAGGTCATATCTGAAGTTGAAGTTACCAAAGAAACACTGGAGTCAGAAATTCAAGATGAAATTCCAATATCTGAAGAGGTTACTGAACAGGTCATATCTGAAGTTGAAGTTACCAAAGAAACACTGGAGTCAGAAATTCAAGATGAAATTATAATATCCGAAGAGGTTACTGAACAGGTCATATCTGAAGTTGAAATTACCAAAAACACACACGAGTCAGAGATTCAGGATGAAATTATAATATCTGAAGAAGTTATTCAACAAGTTATTTCTGAAACAGAGGTGGCAGTTGAAACATTCGAGTCAGAGCTTCAAGACAAAATTCCAGTAACTGAAGAAGATATTCAACATGTCACTCAAGAAATTCAAGATGAAATTCCAATATATGAAGAGGTTACTGAACAGGTTATTCCTCAAACAGATGATGCAGCTGAAGCATTCAAGTCAGAGGTTCAAGACAAAATTCCACTAACTGAAGAATATAGTCAACAAGTTATTTCTGAAGAAGAGGAAGCTGAAATTTCAGTAACTGAAGAAGACATTCAAGAAGTTGTCTCTGAACCAGGGGAGGCAGATGAATTAATCAAAGAAACATTCAAATCAGAAGTTCAGCATGAAATTCCAGTATCTAAAGAGGTCACCCAACAAATCATTTCTGAAACTGAGGAGACAGTTGAAGTTAGGAAAGAAACAAAAGAATCAGAAATGGAAGATGAAATTCCAATATCTGATGACGATATTAAAGATGTTGTTTCTGAAACAGAGCAGGCAGTTGAATTTACCAGAGGAACATTTGAGTCAGAAGTTCATGATGAAATTCCAATATCTGAAGAAGATATTGAAGACGTTGTTTCTGAAACAGAGGAGGCAGTTGAATTCACCAGAGAAACATTTGAGTCAGAAGTTCAAGATGAAATATCTGAAGAAGTTACTGAACAAGTTGTTTCTGAAATAGAGCAGACAATTGTATTAACCAAAGAAACATTTGAATCAGAGATTCAGGACGAAATTCCACCGACAGAAGAAGATATTCAAGAAGTTACTTCTGTAACAACAGAGAGGGCATATCAATTTACCAAAGAATCATTCGAGTCAGAGGATCAAGGAGAAATTCCAATATCTGAAGAAGTTACTGAACAGGTAATTTCTGATACAGATGAGACAAATGAAGTTACTAAAGAATCAATAGAATTGGAGGTTGAAGGTGAAATTCCATTATTTAAAGAATTTTCTGAACCATTTGTTTCTGAAACAGAGGAGGCAGTTGAGTTCACCAAGGAAACATTCGAATTAGAAGTTCAAGATGGAATTCCAAAATCCAAAGAAGATATTCAACAAGTTATTTCTGAAACAGAGGAGACATTTGAAGTTAATAAAGAAACATTCGAGTCAGAAGTTCAAGATGAAATTCCAGTGTCTGGAGAGGTTATTTCTGAAATAGAGGAGACAATACAGGAAGAAACTGTTTCTGGACAAACTGAGATTGAAAGTAAAGAAGAACTGTGTTTACCTGAAACAGTGGAAGAAATATTTCCATCAGAATCACCAGAAGAAATTGCCAGTTCTGATACCAAAGAAGAAATTCCAATAGCTGATGGTGATATTGAACAAATAGTTTCTGAAACAGATGAACAAGTTTATACCTTGGACACTTTCAGATCTGGGGGAGAAGAAGAAATGTCCGTGTCTCAAGTAGATATAAGACAAGTTAGTTCTGAAGTAGAGGAACAAGACAATTTCTTGGATATTTTCAAATCAGAGATGCAAAAGAAAATTACCACAATTCAAGGAGACATTCAACAACTTATTTCTGAAGCAGAAGATGTCGAAAGCAAACAAGAATCTGATGTACCTGACGAAATTCCCATTACTGAAGTAGATATTGAGCATGTCATTTCTGAAGCAGAAGAGATTGAAAGCAAACAAGAAGTGTTTTTGCTTGAAAGAGTTGAAGATATTCTATCTGAATCTCAAGATGATGTTGCCAGTTCTGAAACCAAAGAGGAAATACTTGAAGTTACGAAGGAAACATTCCAGTCAGAGGTCCAAGATGAAATTCCAATATCTGAAGAATTTACGGAAGAAGTCGTTTCTGAAACAGAGGAGACAGTTGAAGTTACTAAAGAAACGTTGAAACAGGTTGAAGGTGAAATTCCTGGATCTAAAGACGTTTCTGAAACAGATATTGATCAAATAGTTTCTGAAGCTGAGGAGCAAGTTGAACTGACCACAGACACTTCTAAGGTACAAGAAGGAAGTCCACAGTCTAAACCTGATACTGAACAAGCAGTTTCTGGAGAGATAGTTGAAATGACCACATCTGACACTCAGAAAGAAATAGAGAAACGAGCTGATATCTTGGACATTTTCGATTCTGAGGTGCATGAGGAAATTTTCATTACTGAAGTTGATATTGAACATGTTATTTCTGAAGCAGAAGAAGTGGAAAGCAAAGAAGAAATGTTTTTGCCTCAAACAGTTCAAGATATTATCCCATCTGAATCCCAAGATGATATTGCCAGTTCTGAAATCAAAGAAATTCCAGTTGTTAAAACAGATGTTGACCAAATAGCTTCTGAAATAGAGGAGAGAGTTGATACTTCAGACACTTTCGAATCTGAGACAGACAAAGAAATTACAGTAACTGAAGCAGATAATCAACAAGTTATTTCTGAACCAGAAGAGGCCGAAAGCAAACAGGATATTCCATCTGAATCAGAAGTTGATATTGCCAGTTCTGAAGTCAAAGAAATTCCAGTAGCTGAAACAGATGTTGATCAAATAGCTTCCGAAATTGAGGAGAGAGTTGATACTTCAGAAACTTTCGAATCTGAAGCAGAAGAACGAGTTGATTCTATAGATTCTTTAAAATCTGAGATACAGGACAAACTTTCAGGGTCTCAAGCAGATATAAATCAAGTTATTTCTGAAACAGTGGAGAGAGTTGAGATCCTGGACACTTTCGAATCAGAAATGCAACAGGATATTGCCACTGATGTAGATATGGGACAAATTATTTCGAATGCAGAGAAAAAAGTTTACACTTTGGACACTTTCGAATCAGATGAACAAGAGGAAAGTTCAGTGACTCACACCAATATTGAACAAGTTATTTCCGAAGCAGAGAGAAGAGTTGATAAATTGGACACTTTGGAATCTGAAATACAAGAAGAAATTGCCAAAACTGAAACTGATATTGAACAAGATATATCTGAAGTTGAGATGACTGAAAGAAAAGAAGAAATTCCAACAGCTGAATCAGCAAATACAGCAATCACTGTTCCCTCAGAATTGATTGTTGCCAAGGAATCACATCAACTGTCTGAGCAAGAGATGTTTAGTGGTGAGGAGTTGCTAATTCAAGAAACTGATGTTGATACTGGAATTGTGGAATACCACTGGAATACAAATTATTCAACTAAACATATCCCACAGTATGACAGTGTGGCTGATTTGTCAAGTTCCATAGGAGAACTAGCAGAATATCATGACCAGACACCTACAGGAGATGTTCAAACGGGACAGACTGAATCGTTCCTTGAAGAACAAACTGAAACTGTGTTTATTGAAGAAGATGGGGATGTTATTGAATCAAAGGACGAACAAGCTGAAACTGTGGTTACTGAAGAAGATATGGATGTTACTGACTCAAAGGAAGAACAAGCTGAAACTGTGGTTACTGAAGAAGATGTGGATTTTATTGACTCAAAGGAAGAACAAGCTGAAACTGTGGTTACTGAAGAAGATGTGGATGTTATTGAATCAAAGGACGAACAAGCTGAAACTGTGGTTACTGAAGAAGATATGGATGTTATTGACTCAAAGGAAGAACAAGCTGAAACTGTGGTTGAAGAAGATGTGGATGTTATTGAATCAAAGGACGAACAAACTGAAACTGTGGTTACTGAAGAAGATGTGGATGCTATTGAATCAAAGGACGAACAAGCTGAAACTGTGGTTACTGAAGAAGATGTGGATGTTATTGAAACAAATGAAGAACAAACTGAAACTGTGATTACTGAAGAAGATGTGGATGTTATTGACTCAAAGGAAGAACAAGCTGAAACTGTGGTTACTGAAGAAGATGTGGATGTTGTTGGATCAAAAGAAGAACAAACTGAAACTGTGGTTGAAGAAGATATGGATGTTATTGAATCAGAGAAAGAACAAGCTGAAACTGTGGTTGAAGAAGAAGATACAGACGCCTTGGATGAAAAGGGAGATACTGAAATATTCCAAACTGAACTTGAAACTAGATCATACACTGAAGAACTACAAGATTACCTTGCTATGGATTCAAATGAAAGAAAAGCAGATACTGAAGTGTTTACAATTGGACAGGAAACTGGACCATATGATCATCATAGACCTTCAGATCTTGACATAGGAACTGACAAACATGTATTTGATGATGGTTTCTTCTTGTCCTCGATTTTAGTTAAATCTCCATCAGAACTCGAAGCAAAACTGTGGGCTGAGACCTTTGTCACAGACAGTGTTAGTCCTGAAGATGATCAGATGATTCCTCCAGCAGGTGAAGTATGTTGTGATGAAAGTCCTGATAATGTTGTAATTGATGAAGTACCCGGAGAATATTACACCACAGATGTTGTAACTGATGAAACAACTGAAGAACATTACACAACAGATGTCGTAAGTGATGAAACAACTGAAGATCATTACACATCAGATGTTGTAACTGATGAAACTGAAGAACATTACACAACAGATGTTGTAACTGATGAAACTGAAGAACATTACACAACAAATGTTGTAACTGATGAAACACCCGACGAACATTACACAACAGATGTCGTAAGTGATGAAACAACTGAAGATCATTACACAACAGATGTTGTAACTGATGAAACTGAAGAACATTACACAAAAGATGTTGTAACTGATGAAACTGAAGAACATTACACAACAAATGTTGTAACTGATGGAACAACTGAAGAACATTACAAAACATATGTTGTAACTGATGAAACAACTGAACAACATTACAAAACAGATGTTGTAACTGATGAAACTGAAGAACATTACACAACAGATGTTGTAACTGATGAAACTCTCGAAGAATGTTACCAAAGATCTGATATTACTGAAGAAAGAACTGAAGATATGTATGCATCACATGGTGCTACTGACGAAAGCAGTACGAGCACTGCACCATTCGATGTTGAAACCGAAAATGATGATGTAAACCTGGCAGAACAAGGTAGACACGTGAGAAGTGAATCTTCCTCACCAGACAACCACCACTCATCCACAAAAGAAGATGACATTCAATTACTAAGCATTTCTCTTTTACTCGACTCTCCTGATGGTGATACATCACTCTATGACTATGCTGGAGACGCTACATTTAATCTGTTTACATTGCACCGAGAAACTGCCCTGAAAAGCCCTGATGCTATCACGTCATCTGAGGAATCAAAAGACGATACCTCTTTTACATTTGTTTATGATTCAGTTGCCATCTTGCCTGCTTCTCAGCCAAGTCAAGAAGATGCAGGTGATGATACAGATGCTGAGGAGTTAGATGAAGATAGCAAAGAAATTGTTAGCAGAGATGTCATTGAAAGTGTGGACTATGTTGACACATATACAGCATCATATCTTCAGAATACACAAGGCAAAGAATCAACTAAAACAGAACAATCAGAAAAGAAAAATCTGGGTAAACATGAGATGAAGCATGAAGCAGATCCATTGTATAGTTCAGAAAGAGTATTGACACCGGTGCAGTGTATTGAGGATATGGCATCAAGAAAATTATCCGTAAAAGAGATTCTCTCAACATGGGCTGATCAGCAATCTGATACAGCTGAAAAAGACACTGAATCTAAATCTGGTATTGAAGGTGAACAGAACGAAGAAGTCACTGAGATGGTGAATGATGACAGAGACAAGACAACAGCCCAGTTCATAGGTTATCCAACAGATCATGTTCCCGATGATAAGCAGATCCTTGAAGACAAGAAGTCTACAACAGTTATACCACCAGGATATGTTGAAGATATAGATACTCCTGAAGACAAGGAAACATCTGCATCAGTTATACCACCAGGATATGTTGAAGATACAGATACTCCTGAAGATAAGGAAACATCTAGTCCTAGTTTATCTGCATGCTACTGCCATACTGCTGCAGCTTCTGAACATGTGTCTGATAAGGAAGATTCATTATCTGACGATACAACTGAAAGACAATACAGTGACGTGGACTTTATATCCATCCATGAAACAGATGAGTTACTAATACAACCTAGTCCATCAACACAGATAGAACAGACTGACTCAACAGTTGATACTGAATTATCTCAGTATGTGATTATAACACAGAAGAATGGACAAAAGGAAGAAGCTGTTGACACTGTGTCTTCTCGGGGTGATGCAACTATGCTTTGGGTTGGTGTTTCTCCTGCTGAAGCTTATAGAAGTTTAGTGTTTCAAGAACATGATGAAAATGA
Source organism: Symmetromphalus regularis (assembly GCA_032355785.1). NCBI lineage: Eukaryota > Metazoa > Mollusca > Gastropoda > Neomphalida > Neomphalidae > Symmetromphalus > Symmetromphalus regularis. The sequence goes on from JAULBS010147357.1 coordinate 13,904, forward strand.
GACAGCTCTAGATGACACGGATCTCAATTCTGATACTTCAGAAACTGATGGAATATTAAAAGAGGTGACAACTGAACATGTTTCGTTGCTGGAAGATGAACCAATTGAGGTGAAGCTTGAAACTGATCAAATAGAAGGTGCAGTTGATGAAAATATTTTATTACACAAAGGTACAGTTCCAGAAGTGGCTGAACTTGTTCAAACATTAGAAGAGAGGATAGTTGGTGATAGTGTTTCTTTACCTGAAGAAGATACATTTGGAAAAATGGCAAAAACAACTAAAATACCAGATGGAGTGTCAGCTGTTGGAGATATCCTAATGTCAGAAAAGAAATCTATTGAAGAAATGACTCAAAATTATGAAAACGAGGCAGCTGATAAAAAGGTTTCAATGCCAGAAGATGAAACAACTGAAGTAATTACAGAAACTGAGCAAATATTCTTAGAAGAGACAACATCTGAAGGAATGATATTACCAGAATCTGAAGACATGACCGAAACTGTTAAGATAACAAATGAACAAACAGCTGCTGAAAGTATTTCTTTATCAGAAGAAAACAGAGTTGAAGAAATAGCTCAAACGTTTGAAGTAATGGCTGCTTCTATGAGGGTTTCAATACCAGAAGAAGAACAAGTTGAAGAAATGGCAGAAACCATTAGACTTTCAGATGAAGGACCTGTTCCTGACAATATTCTAATCTCAAAAGAGGAACCATTTGAACAAATGGTTGAATATGTTGAAGAGGAGGCAGCATATGGGAGAGATCCATTGCCAGAAGATGTACCAGTTGAATTATTCGATGAAAGTGAACAAATATTCTTTGAGGAGACAACTCCTGAAGGTATGACATTACCAGAACCCGAAGACATGGAGATAACAGATGAAGAAGCAACTGCTGAAAGTATTTCTTTATCAGAAGGAAACATTGTTGAAGAAAAGGCTGAAACAGTTGAAAGAATACCCACTTCTATGAGGGTTTCAATACGAGAAGAAGAAAAAGTACAAGAAATGGCTGAAACCATCAGACTGTCAGATGAAGAGCTCGTTCTGGAGAATATTCTAATGCCAAAACAGGAATATATTGAAGAAATGCCTCAAAATGTTGAAGAGGAGGCAGCATATAAGAGAGTTTCGTTGCCAGAAGATGTACCAGTTGCTGAAAATGATCAACTATTCTTGGAAGAGACAACATCTGAAGGTTTGAAATTACCAGAAGTTGAAGACATGAAAGAAATTGTTAAGATAACAGATGAAGCAGCTGTTCCTCGGAGCGTTATAGTGCCAGAAGTAGTTGATGAAACTTTTGACATACCACAAGAGATAGAGTCTGAACATGTTTTACTGTCTGAAGAAGAAAATGGTGAAGAAGATAGTGAAGCTAATGAAGTGCTGCAGGAAAAGGAGGCAGAGAGTATTCCATCACCAGCAGAAGAGCAAGTTAATATGATTGCAGAAACTAGTGAAACTATTGAAGAGATGGAAAGTGCTTCATTGTTGGAAAAACAAAAAGGTGAAGAAGACGACGAAACTGTTGAAATACCACAGGAAAAGGAGCCAGAAGATATTCAATTATCAGAAGAAGTTAAAGAAGAAACTGTTGAAATATTTGAAGAGATGGAAAGTGCTTCATTGTTGGAAAAAGAAAAAGTTGAAGAAGATGATGAAACTGTTGAAATACCACAGGAAAAGGTGTCAGAAGATATTCAATTACCAGAAGAAGTTAAAGAAGAAACTGTTGAAATATATGAAGAGATGGAAAGTGCTTCATTGTTAGAAGAAGAAAAAATTGAAGAAGATAATGAAGCTGTTGGAATATCACAGGACACAGAGGCTGAAAGGGATTCAGTGCCAGAAGAAAGCCAAGCTCAAGTAGCTGCTCAGACAGAGATGAAAGAACATATTTCTATGCGTTTCCATGACATCTGTACAACACAAGAACCTGGTCCTCCAAATGCAGACTTGTTTACAGATGATTATGATTCAGCAGAAGATAGTTTTCAAGTTGATTTTTCTAGCAGAGAAGATACTCATTCTCAAGATGATAGCCTTGAGGAAACAGAAATGGAGGAATTTGAAACAGAAAGTCCTGTCCTAGAAATAACCGATGATCTGACATCAGAAACTAAAAGTGAAGAAGCAGAGAAAATGATGATCTATGACACAGAAGATAATGATTTGAACATTGGTGGAGTACCTTCAGATGTCATGGTAACACAATGCACCGAAGATGATGAAGCTAAACTGAAGGGAGAAGAAAGAACAATGATAGACCACGGTACTGGAGATATTACAGAGACAATAACTGACATTAATGTTTTGGCAACACAAGATGATGAAACCTCATTGAAGGAAGAAAGAACAATGATAGACAATGGTACTGGAGATAGTACAGAGGAAGGTACTGACATCAAAACAGAACAGTTCAGTGGTCATTTTGGAGATAACAGCCAGGATAGTGCAACACACAAGGTTAAGAAAAGTTATTCAGATGAAGAACAGATGACTACAATCTATGGAAATCAAGGTGATGATATCTGCTTAGTTGTCAAACCAACTCGGTCAGAATTAATATCAGCTCCTCAATTTGATGCATTTACCAGTGTTGACAAACAAATTCAAGGAGGTGATCAGTTTGACAAGCAGTCTCAAGAGGTGGAAACTGTGCCTAGAGAAGACATATCTTTTGAAGGAACAGAAGAAGATATCACTCAGTCAGATATATTTGAGGAAGTGTCAAGAGAACCAGTTGATATATTTGGTCAAACTGTTGAACCAAGTGAAACACTTGAAATATCACAAGATAAATCAGATTATGTAATTTCTGAAAGTATTCCACTGTCTGAAGAACCAAGTGAAACAATAACTGAAATATATGAAGATAAAACAAGTGATGCAGTTTCTAAAAGTATTTTGTTGTCAGAGGAAAGTGAAGGACTGACCAGTAAACCAGCTGAGACTTTTTCTCTTTTATCAGAGGAACAACATGGACCCATTTTCGACAGTGTTGATGAGTGTGATGTTGTAAAGGCTGGTATACTAGAAGAACAAACCTGTGATTTGTTTGATGAATCAGGTTTGCCTGTGTATGTACAATCATCAGATATAATAGTTGAAAGTGTTGATGAGTCTGATGTTGTAAAGGCTGGTATACTGGAACAACAAACCTCGAAGTTGTTTTGTGAATCTGGTTTGCAGGAGAATGTAGAAACATCAGATGCTCCTACTGAAACTGTTGAGGAGAAATCTATAACCAAAAACAAAGGTCAGGATTTGGATAGGACTCTTTCTGAAACCGAATCAGAAGAATACCATGATGTTGGTTCACAACCCGGTTCTTCTTCATACGAGTCTGTGTCTGAAAGCTGGACTACGTTTGATGACGACGAAAATGTGTCAAAAGGACCAGGTGATTGGCTGTCTGTAGACCAGCTATCAGAAGAAGAATACTCAGAGAGGACTCAGCTTCTGGAATCTGGGCTTGAATCGCACGGAGACTCGGAAGATGAGCCAACTGAACAGATTGATGATGGCATGTCCGATCAGGATGAAATTGAGGATCTATGCTACGATGAAGAACTGAAACCTGATGCCAGTGTTTATTTGAGTAAAGGTGATTCCGAGGAAGGTACTACATCATGTGATGAAGCTGATCGCATTGATGCTGATCATGAAAGCACTGAACAAAATACTGGTATTGTTGATTTATATAATGAAGAACTAGAACCTGATGCCAATGTTTACTTCAATAAAAGTGATTCAGAGCAAGGCAGTTTATCAGAATCAGAAACTGAACATAGTGATGATGAAGATGAAATAACATATGAGCCATACACTGGAACAGCCATCATGGTTTCAATGTCTGATGAAGAATCTTGTCCTGACACAACACGTGAAGAAGAGTTTGGTGGTGATGTTGAGGAAGCTGATGATGAAGCCTCATCACTAGCTGTATCAGAGGAATCAGAAAAAGGTGAAGCTGAAGAGCAAGACCTAAAAGAAGAAGACACAGACGAGGAACAAACTGAAATAGTATCACATGTTGATTCTGATGAGGTAGAGGAAGAAGATTTTGACGAAGTAGATGAAGAACACGAGATTAGAGAGACATTCCTTGAAGATATTCCACGTGGTGAAGATGCTGATAACATATCAGAAACTCATACTGATAGATTGGAGGAGGAAGGTAAATTTGATGAAGAAAAAGAAGTACAACAAGAAGAGATTGGTGAAACTATTCTTAAGTATCTATCTGATGGTGAAAATATGGAAAAAGTATCAGAAGCTGACTCTGATAGGGTGGAAGAAACTGAATTGGATGAAGGAAAAACAGGCAAAGAAGAACAGCAACAAGAAATTGAGGAAACATTCCTGAAAGATATGCCTCATGGTGAAGACACTGAAAAAGTATCAGAAGTTGATTCTAACAGGGTAGAGGAAGCTGATTTTGAAGAAGAAACAAAAGAACAAAAAACTGAAGAGATTTTCCTTGAAGATATGCCTCATAGTGCAGTTGCTGATAAAACATCGGAAGCTGATTTTGATGGATTAAAAAAGGATGAGGAAGAACAGAGAATTGAAACAGCTGAACAAATCCATACAGAAAGATCTGAAGAAGAAATGGTCCCAGATGCTGAAAGCTATGGAATAAAAGAAAATAAATTTGAAGAAGTTGAAGAAACATTATCAACTGTTGATACTGATGATCTGGGGAAGAAAAATGAATTTGAAGAAATGAGAAATGAGGATTTGATTGCAGATGAGTCTACAGCTGAAGATTTATCAAACATCACTGAAAATGAATTCTTACAACTAGTCATAAATGAAAGAATTGACAGGCTGCAAGTCAGGAACATCACAGATTCAAACACTGATGACATTGTATCAGTCACTGAGAAAGTTTCATTAACTCAGCAACCAGAGGAACAACAGTTTTCAGAAGAAAATCAGAAAATGATTGTAAAGCAGTGGTTTGAAGAACGCAAAGATATTTTTGACAATTATGATATTCTTACAGACACTCCACTGGAAAAACAACGAAGTGAATTCCATTTTGGTGAAGTTGTTCCTTCACAAATACCAGAAATCCATCATGATATTCAAAGACATATTGAGTCTTCTGAAAGATATTTCGGTTCAGATGATGACCATACAAAACAATTCGATAGTCTTACAGTCAGTCCATTGGAAAAACAAGTTGAATTCAGCAATGAAGATGTTCCATCAGAAATATCAGAAACTGAATGTAAGTCTGATAAAAGATCCTTCATTTCAGATGATGACCTTACAAAACATTTTGGTATTCTTACAGCCAGACCACAGGAAAACCAACCCGCTGAAGTCTTCACTGAAGGAACTGTGCCTTCACAAATTACAGAAATTCGACATGACATTCAGAGTCATCTTGAAGAGACTGCTGAAAGATCTTTTATTTCTGATGATGACCACATGACCTGTTATGATAAGGACATACCTTCGCAAGAACATCTTTTTCAAGATCATCTTTCTCAAGATACTCCAGATCTTACTCAAGAAGCATCACAGCCTGAGCTTGAACCTGATGTAACAGACGTAACCAAGAGTGTAGATCATGGTATTGAAGATGATGACATTGATGAAGAGAAATTAGTCAAACAGGTTGAGTCAGAAGATATTATGTCTGTTCAGGATGGTAACGAATGGATAATTCCAACTGAGTCATCTGATCAAAGCAAAGTGAGAGATGACTATGTACCACCATGTGTGGATGAGTCTGTGATTTGCCTACATGATATAGATGAAGATATTTTAGCAAAACAAGATGAGCATGAAAAAGACATTGAAATAGATCAAACAATAGTTGAGGCTACTGATGGAGACACAGCAAAACAGGATGAGTCTACATTAGACACTGATATTGAACAGACTGATATTGAGTCTATGGACGTATGTATCACAGAAAAACAGGATGACTCTACAGTAGAACAGACTGTGGCTGAGCCTATAGTTTATAAATATGGCACAGACAAAGACATTCAACAGGATGAGATTACAATAGACATTTATATTGACAAGTATGTTGTTGACCCTATAGTTTCTAGACTGGCTGCAGAAGAAGATATGCCAACACAAAATGATGATCTTAGACTAGATAGAACCCAGTCTGAGACTGAAGATATTGAGGACATCCTGGAAGATTCTGAACTCGGTACACAGACCAAGCCTAATGAATATTCAGATGTTCTGGACACCAATGAATTGACAAAGCAGCTCATCCAGGCACCAGAGATCGTAGATTCTAGTGATGCAGATTTCGGTAAGAATTTGTTCTTTATGCATACACTGTGCATCATTACAGCATCAGCACAACCTGCTATAAACAATGGGCGAATCCAGTGGACCAACTTCTCATGAACATACAGTCCATGTTCATGTTATAACTGCATTCCTGACTAAATAAACACACAGGAAATGTTCAATGTTGTTGCTAGGAATCACATTTTGTATGCTGGATTCACCCACATTTTGTATGCTGGATTTGCCCACATTTTGTATGCTGGATTCGCCCTTGAACATCCACCCATTAGAAAAATCAAAAGTTGCCTCTTAGGAATGTGGTTCATGAATAGATTATATTGTAGTGGATGAACTGATTTATTAACATTAAATGCTGGTTACTTGTGACATGGCTGCTTAATAGATGTAACAATTTGAGCATGTTTGATAGTACCTTTTGCTTTCAAGTTGTAGATGCCTCAGACACTATTTTCAATTCATAAATATTAGACCAGCGTCATTTCTTATAATCACTTAACACATCACTAGCTGTGTGGGCTGCATCAAAACTTATCAATCTTTCCCCATAGTTATAAAACATTAATAAACATTTCAACTTCTTGTGTAATCATAGTCTTAAAGTCACTGACCATTGTGGAATCCTTCTTCCAGAGTTTTATAACTACAGGACCATCAGAAAGGATTGTTTGTTTTGTAACACCTCAACACATTGTTTATTCAATGGCTATTAGGTGACTTTCCCACATATAGGACAGCATACTCTAGCATAGCCAGCATGAGGCAGATGAGGTGCTTGCCTCTTCTGGAATTTCTGCAGATTTGTTTTATTTTTATTTCCATGATACTGATATTTATTATCCACATGATTCAAGCTTCTAGCATCTGGGTTTGCCTCGACATTTTTCCCTCTCTTGCCAAGCCCCAGGCATATACCACGGTGGAGTACTAGTCAATGCAAGTGACATACACCTACCTACTTAGTCTTACAGAGCACTCACTCTGTTTTAGAGTCAGTATCGAGATTAAAAAACCCATGCCTCGACTGAAATTTCATCCCAGTACCGATAGATTAAAACACTCATATACTGATTTGACTGAGCTGACAAAAAGTCTATATTCTAAACGTACATTATTCTGACAGTGCTTTACTCCAAACGTATTACTAACCCTGATGCTGACCATACCCTAACCCTAACTCTTCCCCTAACCTTCACCTAATCCTAATACTAACCCTTCCCTTACCCTATCCCCAATCCTAACCCTTAACTTATCCTACCCATTGCCCTAATTGTCATCCTAATCCTAACTCTTCCCTTACCTTAATTGTCACCTAATCCTAAACCTCACCTTACCCTACACATAACTCTAATTCTCATCTTAATCCACTTGCTTTACCCTAACCCTAACTTAATCCTAATCCTAACCATCACCTAACTTTAATACTAACATTAATCCTAACCCTAACCAAAATCCTAACCCTAATCTTAACATTTGGAGTAATGAACAACTGAAAGGTAATTGGCATCCTCCCATTGACCTCCATTTTATAGATGTCTTATAAAACTGAAATTAACATCTTAGATTGTTAGATATCATGGCAGTTAGTGAGCAGATTCTAATCTTTCCACCATATTTAGTTTTTATGTATTTTATTGTCTGATGAACAGACACTGTACTGTTTCCAAGAATATTTGTTTTATTTCTTTAATTCCTTAACATAGATTTCATTGTGCATAAATATTAAAACAGAATATAAAATATTGTTTTCTATTGTTTAATACTGAAAAGAAATATTTCATTCTGTGAAATTATTAAAATAATAATTTTAATATTTATTAGTTTTATAATAGCAACAAAATATTTATTTACTCTTTCGTTTAATATTCATAGTGTGCAATTATAATAATTTTAATATTTATTTATTTTTTTATAATAACAAAATATATTTTTTGTCTATTCTTTAAAACTGAAAAACAAATATTTTACAAATTTCCTTTCTTATACATTTTATTTTAAAATTAAAAAAAAAAAAATATTTCATATATAAAATTAATATAAATTTTACAAAATATATCACAACAGCAATACACATTAAACAGTTCTTTGTTGATAGTATTAAAACAGTTTCAACATTTTGTTTTTAGAAACAGTTGAAGCATCTTTTCTAGAAGACAGTGGGAACATTGAACAGAATGAACTTAGATCACCAACAGTAGATCAAACAGCAGAATTCACTTCAGACACAGTTACCACACCTGACACCACGTCTAAACATCAGACATCTCTCTCTATCCTAGAACTGGAATTTTCTGATGTTGTCTCTACACCGCTTGAAGGTAAGTTATCATCATCATTTTGACTGCAAGTCCTACTACTAATGGTTTTGTCCATATATCACTTGGATTCTACCCTAATCAGATATACGGTTTTAATCAAGATAACAGTAATGTTGTTTTGATTATTATCATACTTTTAAGAATTACATGTACAGCGTATATGGTTTTATAAAGTTAATAGTTATATTGCTTAGATTAATTTATCATCAAAATTTTGTAAGTATAAACTAAACCATTATAATTTTGCTCAGATATCCTTTGGACTGCTTTATACAGAGATGCAATTTTCATTACAACATTATTATGCATTACTGAGATTAATATATAATCACTATTTTGTCAGTGATTCATGAGTATCAGTCATGGTTTTGTTCAGACATCTCTACTTCATCTTACACAGAGATACAATTTTGATTATAACATGTTATTTAGATTAATTTATCATCACTAATTTGACAATGATTCATGAGGGCAGGCACGGACAATACTGACCATATCTCTTTGAATATATTTTGAAGAGATACAGGTTTCAACAATATTACCCTTCATGTTCGAAAACATATCCAGTTCTCAGTGGTTAGTCACATAAATGATAACAGTCTTTGTTTAATAAGTCTGTAATATTTGTACTTTTCAGCACTACAAGACCATCAACTGACTAGTACCTTGCTTCCAGAACCTCCTCTAGTAGATGAAAAGCCTTCTGATGAGGACAAAACAACCAATCAAAAAGCTGACCTTTCTTCTGAGGACACAAAGGATGTGTTACATCTTTCACAAGCTCATCTAGGCGTTGAACCTTCTGTGGACAGAGAAGAGTATTTGCTATTTTCAGAACCAACTGAAACCTTTGATTATGCTGGTCATTTAAAGAAAGCAGATGTTCATGTAGAAAGTGATGATAAGCTGGTACTTAGTCATGAAACCACTGGTATTTGCATTGATGCAAAGGTTTTGAGGAAGCAGAGAGAGGAAGCAGAAACTGAGTCTGCAAAGAGTCATCTGTTAAGTGATTTATCTAAAGATGGTTTAAAAGGTGATGTTAGAGAAGAAGAATCAGAAGTCTTGTCTGGAGATCAATATTTAGATCAAAGTGATGATGATGAAGATGATGATGTCCATAGAGTATTATATCAGCCTGATGAAACCGAGGTTGAAGAATTAGGAATGGACAGTAATGATATGGACAGAAAGCTATATGAAACTGGTGCAGATGAAGAAAACTCTTCAATACGTAGAGACAGACTTGATGAAGCCAAGGTTGAAGAACTAGAGACGGATAGTGATGACATGGACAGAAAGCTATATGAAACTGGTGCAGATGAAGAAGACTCTTCAATACGTAGAGACAGACTTGATGAAGCCGAGGTTGAAGAACTAGAGACGGATAGTGATGATATGGGCAGAAAGTTATATAAAACTGGTGAAGATGAAGAAGACACTTCAATACGTAGTGAAAGAATTGATACAGACAGGATCGTCTTTGAAACTAATGCTGTATCTGAACTTGACATTGAAGGAACTAAACAGAAGGAAGCAGACATCTCCCTTCCACTTGACATGAATATCAAATATGAAGGAGGTGATGACTCTGAAAGTGAATTACAAGCAAGGATAGAAGAAACTAACACTGGAACAGATAAGCTACAAATGGACGTTGATCATGAAGTGGATGCCAGTTGTGAAATATCAGATCTTTCAGAAGTTGAATTTCAGAAAATAACAGAAGAAACAGACAGTGAAAATCCTACATTACAGATAGATACTGGAAATACAATGGATATCAGATATGAAACTGATGCTTCTGAAAATGAATTCCAAACAAAAGCAGAAGAATTAGAAAGTGAAATGCTTATGGTGAAAATGGACCTCATTGATGGAATAAGAGTCAGCTATGAAGCACATGAATTGCAAGCAACAACAGATGAATTAGAAAGTGAAAATCGTATTCTACAAACTGAAACTGAACAAGCTCAAGATGAACATAGATATGATGCTTCTGAAAATGAATTCCAAACAAAAACAGAAGAACTAGAAAGTGAAAAGGTTGTGTTACAAATGGCCCTCAGTGATGGAACTGGAGTCAGCCATAGACCACATGAATTCCAAATAACAACAGATAAATTAGAAAATGAGAATCGTATTCAACAAACTGAAACAGAACTTGCTCAAGATGAACATAGAACTGCAGATGAGTCTGTTATCCATCAGGACGCCGTTGAAACTTTCGCAGATATTTCTGAAACCTTTATACAGTCGCTTCAACAAGGTGGCCCCACCTCTGAATCAAGTGATGTCGAGTCCACGGACGACGCACGTGCCGCTGTGTGTCATGGTAAGAATAATAAGTTACTTAAAGTCCAGTTGTTTCCCTAGAAAATTAATTATAAAGTTAAGTAAACAATGATTTGTTTTCATCTGTAGAAGACTGCTATTAGACTTTTAGCTAGTAGGTACTGGGATCAAATCTTACTCGAAGCATGTGAGTTTTAATCTTGATTCTGGCTCCAACCCAGAGTGAGTGCTACATGCAAAGCTTAGTGGGTAGGTGTATATCACTTACACAGACCAGTGTTCCACAACTGGTTTGTCAAAGATCATGGTATGTGCTATCTTGTTTGTAGGAAAGCACATATAAAAGATCTCTTGCAGTTAATCGGAAAAAAGACAACAGGTTTTTTCTGAAGACCATGTCTCACAAAATACAATATGTCTGACATCTAATAACTGCTGAATAAACAATATGCTGGGGTGTTGCTAAACAACAAGTCCTTTCCTATAAAAGACTATTTTTTTTAAGTTTATCAAGCAAATCAATGTTAATACAGTTTTCATATTTTTATTCTACAGAAGTTTCTTTAAGAGAATGGCTTGTACAATTTTGATTTGAAAATACTTAATATATTTCTTTCCATCACTTTCAGATGGCATTGGTAGAAGTCAGAGATATTTGTATTGGTAGCAGAAATGATGATGATGAGTTTAGATTCTAATTTATTTCTCTGTCACTTTCAGATGATGTTCTCAGGACTGAAGACACAGATGTTTGTATTGGCAGCGAAGTTGATGAACACACTGGAGGAGAAGAACGTGAGGTGTGGAGAAGGAGGCGATCTCAGGAGAAAGATCACACAGGACCAGAGGAGGAAGTTCAGGATCATCGGCAGCGAAGGAAGCAACTGGAATCAGAGATATACGATCTTCTGTCGGAGATAGACACCACTGTGACAGAGCCAGAGGTAGAGAAAATCGTCTATACAAGTTCTGAAGACACTACAGAGGTTATTGGATTGGAAAAACAAAGACAGACATGTGCTGAGGAAGAAAGAATAGGAACTGTGATGTCCATAAGTTCTGGAGATGTTTCCGAAACAGTATATAGTGAAAAACAGAAGATGTTAACAGACTTTGAGGATATTTTAGATATTACTGCTTCAGAAACAGTTGAACAAGCATTCATCTTTGCAGAGGATGTTTCTGAAACTATGGCGAGAGAAAAACACAAGCATTATCAATTATCGACTGAAGATGGTTCTCAGATTACTCTTTCAGACGACACATTTCAGCAGTCATTGATGGCTGAAGATTCAGAACAAACCAGATTTGTTTTAGAAGATGATCAACAAAGAGAAAGTAATATTGACAGTTTTGAAGGAGTGAATCAAGGTGAACAACACAAGCAGAATATAAACTGGCAACAAGAGACAATAAGGTCAGGTATTTCTATTGAAGAAGCAGACACAGGTGGAGAAAGTCCTAGTATGGAATTACTGGATGCAGAAGATCATGGAAAGAAGGCATTCATAGAAACTATAGTAAGAGACATTGATGAGAAAACTGCACCAGCATTTCATGAAGCGTCAGTCAGTGATGTGGATGTCAGTCAGATGGAAGTATTAGAGACAGAGATACTCCCTGCAGATTCTGCTGAGGATGAGGATCTTGAAGAAAGAAAGGAATATGTTCAGACAATCGTTAATGAAATGGACAAAGACATGCAGAAGTCCAGTGAAATAGCTTCTCAGAAGATTGTGTATGATTCTGTATCTCGAGAGTCTTCAACAGAAACCTGCATGACACATCGAGCAGCTGATGTTCCTTCCAAGAAGCTAATCTGTGACCTAGTGGAAATATCTTCACCTGAGTACCCTTTGTCTGATCCATTTGCCCATGAAGCTATGTCATCAGAATTAATATCAGACCTGGTTGAGATGGTGTTCGTCGATTACCCATCAGAAGTAACGCAGGAGACTCGTATGCATAGACTAACTAAAACTGAAGAAAAGGAAGTCACAAACTTTTCTGAAACAGAACTAGTGGAGGATTCTGATATTGAGGAATCAAAGGATGTTTATGAAACTGAAGAAACAACACAGGATGTTTATGAAACTGAAGAAATAACACAGGATGTTTATGAAACTGAAGAAATAACACAGGATGT
>JAULBS010147358.1:0-12345 GCA_032355785.1 Symmetromphalus regularis
TTATTATCAGTATTTTAAAAATAATAATGAATTATGCTCACGGACAAATAAATCATAAACCATAAACTCGACATGTATTCTCTATATCATGGTTCAAGTAAAACGTTTTGCGTGATATAAAAGCGAGATCTAGTATCACAAATACATGTAAGTTTCATTCGTAATTAATATTTAGAGTACAAAGACCCTTAAATTCCGTGGGACTGTGCCTTTAATGTTTACACTGCATTATTCGGGGGGAAGGGGGGTGGATTATCACAATTGTCTGGTGATACACTGGCATAGAATGAACATGACATAATACCTAGAATATTGTAAACAGAGGATTGGAGTAGAACAGGTTCTGAAACATGACTGGAAACATAACTGATTATAACCAGGCCCACCCAGACTCGGAGAGTAAGGGATCCGCCCGTGGACGCCCAAGGGCCCGTAAAAACATTTATATAAAATCCGTGAAGATATATTAGTCTCCAAGTCACCAGGGAGCCCTAGGCTCTCGACGGCCCCGAAAAAAACGAGGTCCTCGTCTCCCAGTGGCTCTACCCCCACCCTACCACTGCCCCATTCCCTCCTGGTTTGACGCCATTATAGACACCGTGTGCTCTTCGGTATAACTATATTTGCGCTAAGACGACTTGTTTAAGTGTTAAATTGATACAATAAAGAGAAATATTGGTAAAGTTTATTATTTAGGCATTTTAATTTCAATTTTTCGAAGCAAAAAGTCGAGGTGGTGGTAATTACATAGGCGTGCCCACCCCGTCCCTGAAATTTACGCCCATGATGTGTCTTATTAATATAATATAATATTATACCATGAATATGAATGTTAACTGATAATTATACCAAAGTATATGTGTTATGTTATCCTGTCTGTTTTAATTCTAACCGTGAAATGTTTTGTTATAATTATTCTTGTTATCTCGAATACTCAGGATACTAGTATGTCAATTTTTACATAAAACCAGTTTACACATGTACTGGCTGGACTTGACTGTGATGGATATCTCGAACTGCACATGTCTTGAACTAAATGTCGCTTCCTTAAAGTTGGAAATAACCAAATTTTACAATTTTAGTTTATTTAAATTAATTTGTTGTCTTCCATACCAGTGTTATTTTAACAACCAAATGTAATAACAAAACTACCTTTGATAATAAAGTTGTTTGGTGTCTTTTGTTTTTAAAGAATTTTATTGTAACATACATGCATATATACATACATACACACAACGAAGAAAGAGAAAGAAAGAAGAGAAAGAAAGATAAAAGAAATAAATAAAAGGCAGAAAAAAAGGAAAAGGGAAAGAAAGATAAAAGAAAGAAATGAGACAGTGAACGAAACAGAAATAGGTGGAAATAAAAGATAGCTGTGTTGGGGGTAGCAGCGGATTCAGGCGTTTCCAGGGGTCTGATCCCCCCTTTTCTAGTATTTTTTGCTTTAAATTTTACGAATGGAAGGACGTGAAAATTAACCATTATCTATCACATTTGAACCCTCTATTCCGAAATCCAGCATCCGCAACTGACGGGAGTGGGGGATGGGAATAGTACAGTGATGGATCAGAAAACGTATGGAGAACGCTTCTTTATGATGTGGCAGTGCATCGCCTATTAAAAACAGGACACATATACGATACAATTCTATTGATGGAGTAATGTGTCCGTGATCGTAATAAAGTACAATTAACATTTTATTTCATGAAGTTTTTAAACAAATTTCAAATATGCATTTTAATTTTAAATAAATTCTATGCTAGTAGAGTAGTAAACACATTTTCAAGCTCAGAAAACAAAATTAGCTTTGCCCTTCTTGTTTTGCAGGCGCGGATGCAGGATTTCTGAAAGGGGGGTCCCAATGTGGATCGTAAAATGGTAGTGTTTTGTGCATAAATGTATTTCTTTTTATCCTTCTATGCTTTTGCTTTCGTCAGCCCTTGTTAGTCCAGTATCTGCAACTATAAAAGGTACAAGTAATAAACAAACAAAATGTTGGATGTTCCTTTTTTACAACAAAAAAAAAAGGAGAAAAAGGTATATAATAGCTAAACTTCTGCTTCAAATGTATTGGCTGTTAACAGAAAGAAATGGATTGTTATTCAGTGGCTATTAGGTGTCTGACATATGATATTTTGTGATTCATGGTCTTTTAGAGGAAACCCGCTTCCGCCACATAGGCTACTCTTTTGGATTTAAGAGGAGGTGAAAGTTTGACATGCTCTTGTCCATTTGGTTCGGGCATGTCCACCACAAGGGCACTGGGTCCTAGGTGGAATTTTCGATTTCCTCAAAAGGGATCTTTTATATGCACTTTCCCACAAACATGACAGCACATAACATGGCCTTTGTTAAACCATTTGTGGAACACTGGTCTGTGTAAGTGCTATGCACTTATCCACTGAGCCTTGCGGAGCACTCACTCTGGGTTGGAGCCGGTATTGAGATTAAAAATCCCATGCCTCGACTGAGATTTGATCCCAGTACCTACCAGCCACAAGACTGACAGTTAAACAACAACACCATCGAGGCTGGAAAAATGAATTGAAGACTTCTCTTATGTGTATTGAGGAATTATTTGGATGAATTAAACCTAAATATAAGCAGGTAAACCCACATGTTTACATTTTCTATGGCAATCCCTAAAATTGTTCATGGCAATTGGCAATACAATTGGAGACTGCTGCAGAGATTGTAATTTTTCTTTAGCAAACTAACGTGTGAACTCTGAAATTGCGTTAGAAAATTCTGTGGACACTATTTCTCCACAGCATTTATTTTGCTGTGGACATTTTCTTAATTTCAGGAGTTGCTAAAGTGAGAGTCACCAGTTTGTGCAATCCAATGCCAGTAAGTAAGACATGAAAAGGCTGGTTTGAAAATGAATAAAGGAAACAAATACCAAAACTAAATGTTTTTTCATTCTCGAAGTCTTCGTTCAACTCTTCTGCCAATCTCTGTTGCCACCGGTCTTCTTGATCGTCATCAGAACTGTTCAAGTCAGAAACACCATCGTTCTGCAAATAAATCACTAAATGAAGTAAATACATTTGGCAACTAGCTTCAGAAACAATTTCTAAGCAAGAAGTATGTTTTAAATGAGGTTAGTTAATAATTTCTCAATAACATGATTTAATATTAAGGCAAAGTGGAAGCAGTGGTGTAGACAGCGGGTGGTGCCATGGTGTTTATGCCTACTCCCCCCCCAATCACTCCTTCCCCTCACCATCTTTTATAATTGGCTGTCTTGCAATCCTGTTGTTGCTTCCACCCCTCCCCTAACATAAAATCCTGGCCACATGTGGAAGTAACACTGGATTAAATTTAATATTGTTAAATTAAGTTTAATATTGTTAAATTAGATTTGATATCTATTAGGTTTAATACTGTTAAATTAGGTTTATTGTTATATTAGGTTTAATGTTATATTAGGTTTAATATTGTAAAATTACATTTAATATTGTTAAATTAGATTTATTCTTATATTAGATTTAATATTGTTACATTAATTTTATATTGTTAAATTAGACTACATTGGCCAAAGTTCATCTTTACCTGATCATGCCCCTGACGTGATCTGAGCTGATCTAGCAAATATCGACAGGGGACGCCATCCTTGTTTGGAGTATCAAGAGGTGCAGAAAAGCGATTCAGCAATGGCAGGACAAGCTCAATAAACACTACAATAAAAAGTGGCAGTGATAAACAGTGCATAATAAGTTTGCTTTTCATGTACAGTTGAAACATACCAAACACCTGTTTAAGTCACTTCAAGTATTGCAACATGTACATAAGTGAAACCCTGTATATAACAACCTCTGTTAATAGGCCCCTTAAGTGGTTGTTATATATTTATACAGGTTTCACTATAAATGAAAACACATTGGATTTCTGGTGTGCAAATGTATTTCGCATAACCGATTTATCGTTCATGTAAAATTGATTAATGAAGATGTTTCTCCATTTAAAAAAAAAAAGATTCTGCAAATGAAAAAATTATGCAAATTTGTTTGGCATTATTATTTTCCAGTTATGCAGATTTTGAATTTGTGCAGCCCTTGTGCACATTGATTGTCGAAACATACATTTTCATTCATTTGTAAAACTCCCCCAAAAAAACGTTTTCAAATGATTTCTGTTGCCAAATAACATAACATAATACAGTTATGGATATTAATACCATTATTAGTAATGCTAAAGAGGAAGACCAAAAAGCTAAATAAATGTTCAGAGGAAGGAAAGGAATGGAAAATAATATGTTACATTATTGATTACAAAAATTATTAAAAATACATAAAATTAAAAAGATATTATATTTGTGCATATAACAATAATTATTTATTTTTATTACTGGTATCTTGGTTACCTTGTTGTGAACTGTGTGTTGATCGCAAAGCCCTGGTCAAAGCAACATGCAGTGGGAAGTTAAACTTTTCATCTGTACAGTCGGCATCCAAACCCTTCGACAACAGATATCTGAAATTGAGATAAAACGATTTTAAACAAGGTAATCCAACTGGTCACATATACTGGGGTCAAATATCACCAAGGCACAGAGGTATTTGCCGTTCTGCCCAGTCCCTTTCCGCAATGCACTCTCAATTTCACTTCCAACAAAGGCAAATATTGCCATGCCTTGCCTCGGTGCCCTTTTGTGAAGCACCTCATAGTTAGTGGTCAGTTAGATGACAAGACAACAAAGAGGTTTCAGGTTTTTGCCTCAATGCTCCATGGAAAATTCACGTTTGCCATTGTGCCCTCAAAATTACCTTGGTGTCCTCTTGATTTCTTGGAATCCAAGGCAATAATCGCTGTGCCCCCCAAACACTGAAGTTCGACCCATTTATATAACATACAATATTAATTTGGAATCATATGATGAAGGAAGGGAGTAATTTTAAATTTGGCGTTGATACCTGTAATTAAGGAAAAATGACTTGGGATCTATTATAAAACAATTTGACCTGAAGAAATAATTCAAAATTGGGGAAGTAAAGCTTTCACTTGTTAATGAATTGATGCTCATATCCTTTGTTTTGAAAATAAATATTAGAAATCTTAAAATTTATCTCTGACCAACCAAAGAAATCTGCAACAAATATGTTCATAAAGTTTGCTAATGTACAGCACTAAAGGAAAGAATTATTGGTTTTATGACACCAAAGCACATTGTTTTTTCAGCAGCTATTAGTTGTTGGACATATATTAAGGTGTTTTTGCGGCTCATGGTTTTTAGAGGAAACCTACCACCACATAGGTTACTTTTAATAACTCTTTGTTGGAGCCAGTATTGAGAATAAAAATATCATGCCTAAACTAAGATTTGATCCGAGGACCTACAAGCTATGAGTTCAACAGCTTGACCCCTGTGACACCAGACCTTTGAATTACCAGGGTTTAACTTAATAGGTTACTTGTAATTCCAGAGTTGAGGAAGATCTAGATTAAAAATAACTGACTAAAATTTATCCGTTCTATTGTAATTTATGTCTGTAAACAAACCTCAAGATCACTCCAGAGCCATGTTTGCATGTGTAATGCAGAAGAGATCTGCCCCTTGATAAGCAAATATCTGACAGGCAAATTCTGTGTTTGTTGACGTAAGATTTTAGCTTTGCCGGTCTATCATCTCTGATGTACCGCTTGAGTTTTTCTTGTCTGTCTTTGCCCATAACACCTACACATCATCTGAAAGTAGAAAATGTAAAAAGGCATAATTAATAAAATTAAAAAGAATACAAATTTGAATGTCTCTGGACCTACACAGAGAATTTTCTTTAAGAGTAAAGTAAAGTTTGTTTTATTTAACAATGCCTCTAGAGCAGATTGATTATTATCTTATCATCGGCTATTGGACGTCAATTATATGGTCATTCTGACATATGTTTTAGAGGAAACCTGCTGCCGCCATATTGGCTACTCGATAAGTAGCAAGGGGTCTTTTATATGCACTGTCCCACAGACAGGACAGCACATACCACAGCCTTTGATGAACCAGTTGTGAACCACAGGATGGAATGGAAAATAGACCACACTGCAAATGGGTTCACTGTGAAGGATTGATCTGACGACCGACCAGTTCACAGGCAGACATGCTACCGTTTGAGTGAATTGGAAAGATGACATTTGAATGTCCTTGCCTTTATGTGAGCCTCTATGGTCCTGTGGTAGGACACTGTGGTAGGACACTGTGGTAGGATACTGTGGTAGAACACTGTGGTAGGACTCTGTGGTAGGACACTGGTAGGACTGTGGTAAGACACTGTGGTAGGACTCTGGTAAGACACTGTGGTAGGACACTGGCAGGACTGTGGTAGGACACTGTGGTAGGACACTGTGGTAGGACACTGTGGTAGGACACTATGGTAGGACACAGTGGCAGGACTCAAGCTGAAGACTGGTTCAAAGCATGTCGGATGCTGGCTCACATTCATTTTACATGTCAGAATTTCCAAATGTTTGACATCCAATAGCCAATGATTAATAGATCAACGTGCTCTAGTGGTGTCATTAAACAAAATAAAAAAGTCTTTAAGTTTAACTTTACCTTGAATTGAGTGTGTACAGTGAACATAAGAAAATAACACCATTAGAGTACACTGATTTATTAATTGTCAGCAGCTAAACGTTAAACATTTGCTAATTCTAACATGCAGACTTCAGAGGAAACCTGCTTATTTTTCTATTAGCACCAAGGGATCTTTTACATGTACTTTCCCAAAGACACAACAGCACATACCACAGCCTTTGATATAAGAGGCATGGGACACTGGTTGGGATAGGAGAAAATGCAGAAAAGAATATCAAGACAGAAAAGGGGGAAGAAAACAAAATAATTTAGATTATAATAAATCTGAGTACCCATTTTACTGACAGATAAATGGGATGATGACCAGGCCATGTCTGTTGTCAGTTCAGACATATTAAGTTTAAAAACAATGATAAAAAATTACAATTCAACCAAAAAACAGTATATATTACCGTGGCCGATAAAAACAGAAGTTTAATATGCCTGGGCCAGATGGGAAATGTAGGCCCTATTTCAAAATGCTCACTAAGGTTTTTGTAGTCAGTTCTAAATACCAGGGGGTGTAGGACCTCTCAAAATTGAAGGTCCGTACCAAATGACCCTCCTGACCCACCCCCCTCTCTTCTGGCCTGGTGATGACATTATGGGAGGAAAAGATAGACATTAAGACATAAATCAAAGTACCAACCTTCATAATTCAGGTAATTTAGCTCAGGGAATGGTTTATTGGCAGTGACACCTGGACGCAGGTATTTCACCAGTGACTGTAGACAGTTATACGACTGTCCGAGCACGGCCAAGTGGGCCGGGGTGTTTCCATTCCGATCTGCCAGCGATGGGTCAGCCCCGGCGTGAATCAGGATCTCTATTGCATTGCTCTGCTGTGTGAGCACAGCCAGGTGTAGAGGTGTCTGAAAAAAGTGAAAGGGTCACTAAACTATTTTATTACATAATGAGAATATATTCAGTGTTTTCATTGGTTGAAAACTGGTCACATGACCACCCGTAATTTGTGATATTTGTGTCGTGGGTCCATCAAAAGCGATTTTGTCCGGGTGATTATGTCACGTCATTCAAATTTCATTAATTCGTCGCAGATTTCTATCATCATCTTCGTTTTATACGGTTACAAAGATGATGTCATTAGTTACGTCGTATGCAGAAATCGTACAGTGTGCAAGAAAAACAAATATAAACCACAGTGTGAATTTACTCAACTAATTGATCAGTACTATGTAGTAAAATAGTTACTGACCACTCATTCAGGTTCGGTCAATATCAGTTTCTTTGATCCATAAAACATGTTGCCCTCATGAGTGGTCAATAACTGATAAATATCCAATGGGTGGCTTATAGGTTCTCAAGTCACAAAATAAACGTGCAAGCATTATTTTCCAAATTATGGACAGCTTAAGGCAAAGTACCAATTTTCTATTAACTAGTAAACCACAAAGTAAAACACCAAATATAGTGATAATAATTATTTAGATTCGTAGTAATACTGATATTCATTTTACAAAAGATAACTAGATCAGTAATAAAAATGTTTG
Organism: Symmetromphalus regularis; assembly: GCA_032355785.1. Classification (NCBI taxonomy): domain Eukaryota; kingdom Metazoa; phylum Mollusca; class Gastropoda; order Neomphalida; family Neomphalidae; genus Symmetromphalus; species Symmetromphalus regularis. The sequence continues at coordinate 8,080 of JAULBS010147358.1, forward strand.
GAAATAATAAATATTAGTTATTACCTGTCTAAGATTATTGTAGCAGTTGATTTTCTCTTTAACATTTGGTAACGTTGCCATGACGTCCAACAGACACTGCAATGCGGGGGTCTGGTTATTGATCACTGCTAGGTGTAACGGCCTAAACAGAAATATCTACTGTCAATATCAATTTAAATACAAACAAAATATTAATCGGGTTTAGAGTACAGCACTACAAATTTAATATTGCAGTATTAATCTGGTTTATGGTACAGCACTACAAATTTAATGTTGCAATATTAATCTGGTTTACAGTAAAGCACTACAAATTTAATGTTGCAATATTAATCTGGTTTACAGTACAGCACTACAAATTTAATGTTGCAATATTAATCTGGTTTACGGTACAGCACTACAAATTTAATGTTGCAATATTAATCCGGTTTACAGTATTGCACTACAAATTTAATATTGCAATATTAATCCGGTTTACAGTATAGCACTACAAATTTAATATTGCAATATTAATCCAGTTTACAGAACAGCACAACAAATTTAATGTTGCAATATTAATCTGGTTTACAGTATTGCACTACAAATTTAATATTGCAATATTAATCCGGTTTACAGTATTGCATTACAAATTTAATATTGCAATATTAATCCGGTTTACAGTATTGCATTACAAATTTAATGTTGCAATATTAATCTGGTTTACGGTACAGCACTACAAATTTAATGTTGCAATATTAATCTGGTTTACAGTACCGCACTACAAATTTACTTTAATTATCTGTACTCACAGGTCTCCATTTTCATTACAGACACATGCTAGATGGCGCTGCACAAGAAGCAGATAGCGAATGTCTCCGGTCTCCGAGTAATCTCTAAGAGATTCTACTGTTCTCTGGACAATACGAATTGTCTGTGTCTTCTTCTTCTGCTTCGTGTCCACTTGTTCTGCAAAATTGATTTAATATCAATGGTCAGTATACATGTAAGAAACTTTGTACAAAAAACATACAGAACATATTAACAGTGACTGATTCTTATAGAAAATATATAAAACGAGTCAAAAGAAAAGTATACCAGTAGGGGCAGATACAGGTATTTTGGAAGGGAGTTTGGGGATGGGGTTTGTCCAAAGATATTATAAAGATTTTTAATTTTAAAGGGGCTCTAAAGTTAGTTACTTTCAAATTATAATGGTAAGAAAAGAAATTGGTGGTTAAGGTGGATTCAACCCCCTCCTCAAAACAATGTTGTTTTGAAAACAAAATGATTGGAATACAAAAATCAGTCTGAACAAAAATTGTGACAAAAAATTGTATTCTCTCCGAGTTTGTATGTATGATTTAGTCACTAGGTACCATTTCACAATTATTATTCGCTGTTCGATTGAGAGTGTCATGGTTAAACTAAGATGATGAAACTTCCAAGAAAGAAACTCCCTCATGTTCAGAATACAAACTGAAAATATAAAAACAAATCAGTGAAATACATCAAAAGTAATTAAAAAATGAAGTTATCTTTTGGGGGAGGAAACCCTGTATTAAAAAAAATTACACCTTGTCAAACTGACCTGTGTTTGCGGGCTGAGATGGCGGAACGACTTTCTTTAGAGGAGATGAATCACTTCTAGATGAAGAACTTTCTGATGTTTCCGAGAACCCTTCATCTGTTTTGGCCCCGTCAGATTGTCCAGAAGCCAGTACTTTTGATCCATCTGACTGACCTGATGGTGTGACCTTTGTACCATCGGACTGACCTGATGGCGTGACCTTTGAACCATCTGACTGTCCTGATGGCGTGACCTTTGAACCATCTGATGACTGTTCCTCGTGTTCTGACAAATCTTTACTGGTCTCCACAGATGAGATTTTAGGTTGGCTAACTTTCTGACAGGTTTCCGTTGGTAATGTAGATTTTACCGAATCCGTCTTAATTTTTAAATGTTCTTCTCCTTCTAATGATAGGGTTTTCATTGCTATTGTGGCCCCATCTGTTTTGAACAGAATTTCTTTTGTGTGAATATCCTGTTCTTTTTGTTTTGTTAAAGAATGACCACGATGTTTTATTGGGCCTTCAAATGGTTCACTGTCAACTTCAAGGTCATTACAGATAGCTTCATAATCTCTTAAAGCACTGTTACTGTTTTCGGGTGAGCTCTCATTAAAACAGTCGTTAATGGCTGTAAAATTAAACAGATAAATTTGAAATGAGAAATGGTGATTTATAAACAATACTACAACATTACTTGCTGCTTCAGAACCAAAAGGGTGTGAGTTGGGGTGGTAGATAAGGGAGAAAAGGGCCAAAAGCTGTTTTTTACCTAGACACAAGTTCTATGTGGAATATATTTTGATTTCAAAATAAATGTGTGATAGATTCAGAAATCTGCATGTACACCCTTTGTGCAACAGATGCAGCTCACTTAGGGACATTCAGTGATACCCAGATTTACACACTTTTGGTTCTGAAACAGTGAACTGTAGATCATGTATCAATGAAGTAAACAAAAGTTTGTTCTATTTAACGATGCCTCTAGAGCACACTGATTTTTATCTTATCATCGGCTATTATATTATGGATGTCAATCATATGGATATTCTGACATATTTATTTTAGAGGAAATTCGCTGACGTCACATAGCCTACACTTTCCAATAAGCAACAAGGGGTCTTTTATATGCACTGTCCATCAGACAGGACAGAACATACCACGGGCTTTGGTTAACCAGTTGTGGACCACTGGATGGAATGGAAAATAGCCCAAACTGCAATTGGGACCGACCACTTCACAGGCAGACATGCTACTGTTTGAGCTACATCCCACTCCCCAATGTATTAATGTGATCATGACCAATGTCTCACAAGTGGTATACCAAGAGACATGATATATTTTATGCTGTCCTGTTTGTGGCAAAGGATCTTCTAATGGAATATATGTAGGTTTCCTCTAATGACCACATGTCAGAATTACCAAATGTTTAATATCCTCCCTAGTGGTATCGTTAAACAGAACAAAAATGTTTTCATATTTTGTCAAATGTTTAACAGTTAAAAACTCTCGATTGAAAATGTTATATCCAAGGACTTTCTGTTATTAGCATGAAATTACATCACAACAATTTCTTTTGATTAATTATTTTAAAAGGTGATAAAATAAAATATATAATATGAAAGCACAAACCTTGGTCAACCATGGCGGGAACATTGCCTTGTTGTAAAACCACATCTGAAATGAAATTTCATATATTTATAATTAACCAAAATATTCAGGTTCAGAGGTCACGCTCTTCTAAATTTAACACTAATTTAATGGTTAAAGGAAAAAAAGATATTACACATAAAGTTATGTATTGTAAATACACAGCTTAGTAAACGTTTTATGAAATTTGTGTTTTTTTTGTTTTTAATATCTAAAATTTCTTAACTGCATTAGATGTTTATTTAGATGGGTTCTCTTAACCAAATGTATATAATATGTATGTTGTACATATATACAACCCCTGAAATTGTCCGTGGCAATTGGCATTGCTGTGAAGATTGCCACAGAGTTTTTGTTTTACCGTAGACTTTTTTTTTCACATTGTATTGTTTTCTTATTATTAAAAATTATGAATACTTTATGCTAAAATTGCCATGGAAAATACTGTGAACACTATTTCTCCACAGCATTTATTTTGCCGTGGACACTTTCTTAATTACAGGGGTTGTAAAGATATGAATTGTAAATTATAAAATTTACTGAAGCAAGAAAACGGAAAAGGAGTAGGTACGATAACAATGTGTTAGTGGCCCCCAAGAAACTGAAAAAATTAAATTCACAATTTTGCTTTAAAATTCATTGTTTGAAATGTATAAAGGTTTTAATTTTTTAGTGTTACACATATTTTTCTGTGTTATTTATAAAAAAGTATTATTAATCTGGTGCTGAAGTGTCCGGTTATAAATACTATTCATGTTTTTAGCCATTTTTGTCAATTTCAAAGCGTCTGAAATACATCAGCGCAGCCGTGTTCAGTCCTTTTTTTTTTAAATACAACGCAATGTTAAGGTAATATAACTACTGTGTGAAAATAAAGATTGAACAGGAATGCGCTCACAATGAAAACAAAATAAAATGACCAATTTTGTATGATCGTTTTCAACAACAAAGCGACGTAACTACGTCATGTTTTGAATATGCAGACCGTCAGCTGACTGCAGCTGTCAGTTCGTTCTGTCAAAATGTTATTATCAATAATTTTATACGTAAAGTGGAATATTTGCTGATTCATCC
>JAULBS010147369.1:0-12344 GCA_032355785.1 Symmetromphalus regularis
TATATATATATTAAAATAATTATCACTTGATTAATCTACCCATCCCACATTCAGTGCAAACATAAAGTTTCGTGGTGCAAGCTCTAAGAACTGAATCTGCATCGAGACACGGCGAGCGCGTTTGAACATCGAGTAAGATCGGCGACTTAAAAGGTGCAAAGAACATGAATAATGACAATATATCGAGTTTATGACATGCCATTCACTGGTCTTATTAAATGATACCCCATCACTGTTAACATAAATTCTGATAGAGACCTTTTCAAAAAACTAAAAAAAGAAAGAAAGAAAAGATTATTAGAGGTATCACATGCAAATATATTTCCCAAAACTTCAAAGAAAAATAACCGACCTTCTTCTTTGTTAACACCTTTATACGAAGGCAATGATTATATTCAGTGAAATGATTTACTACTGCGGCAAGTCTTAGGTTTATCAGTTGTGTTCAGGGCCGGAACTTAGGAGAGTGGGGTGCAATATGAATTCTGAGGACGCTCTATGAACAAGACAGACGGAATGGACCAAGTACTGCGATTGGCGTTGTCAAGTATAACGTTGCCAATGACGTCATTCACTTGTTAATTTTGAAAACAATTGCGCGCTCACATTAAGTGACAATCCACAGTTAAAATACGGGGATTGAGCCAGCAAGGGTCAATTTAACAGGACACATTAATAAGAAGTCACCTAGGAAATCACATTGACCCGTACGGAACAGAAGATTACACACCCAGCAATTTAGCAACTCACAAAAATGACTACATCCTAGAAACGACAACGTAGGTGTCGCATTTATAGAGGAACGGTAAATCACCAAATTATGAATAGATAAAAATAAAAAGGAATGGGCATACAGCAAAGAACAACAGATCACACAGAATGGATTTCCACTAAACAATGGACGTAGGCCTACTCCATGAAAAGGACACCATGGAACAAACACATAATAATAATAATGGGTGCGCACCCATCAAGAGACGACGTACAGACATTGGTACACACCCATTAAGGAATGATAAGAACATATAAAATGGGTGTACATCTAGCAAGGAACTGCAAGTCAAAAGAATACGAACAAAGCAAAGGAAATGACAGTCAAAATAATTGATGCTTACCGCAAGTTCAAAAAATTAGTGTGCTACCAAAAAGGAACTGCAAATCAAAAGAATGGATGCGCATCCTGCAAGGACTGCAAGTCAAATTAAATGGGCGAAGTCCCATTAAAGACCTGCAAGTCAAAATAATGGGCGTGAGACCAGGATGGAACTGCAAATTAAAAGAATGAATGCTCACCCAGCAAGGAACTGCAGGTCGAATTAATGGGTGAAGTTCTATCAAAGAAGTTGATTGCAAGTCAAAATAATGGGTGTGAGACCTGGATGGAATTGCAAATTAAATGAATGAATGCGCACCCAGTAAGGAACAAATTAATGGGTGAAGTGCCATCAAAGAAGTTGACTGCAAGTCAAAATAGTGGGTGTGAGACCAGGACGGAACTGCAAATTAAATAATGGATGCGCGCCCAATAAGGAACTGCAGGTCGAATTAATGGGTGAAGTTCCATCAAAGAAGTTGATTGCAAGTGAAAATAATGGGTGTGGGACAAGGACGGAACAGCAAATTAAAAGAATTGATGCGCACCCAACAAGGAACAAATTAATGGGTGAAATTCTATCAAAGACTGCAAGTCAAAATAATGGGTGTGAGACCAGCAGGAAAATACAAGTCGAGAGACACTCATAAAGAGTGCGCATCAAGCAAGGGATGGGAAGAACACATTGATGGGTACGCAACCAGCAAGGAACTGCAAGTCAAACCCTACAATGGATGACAACGATACATAAGTGGGAGCGCTCTCCCAGCAAGGGAGGTTAAGTCAGAAAAATACGTGCACACCCAGCAAGGGATGGCATCGCATTTAAATGTGTGCACCATGTACCCAGCGAGTAATTGCATGTGTTAAAGTCAAAAGAATATGTGTTCACAATAGTCGGTACAACACAAAAGGGTGAAAAAATGGAATACACCCTCCCCCTCCCCCCCCAAAAAAAAACCCCTCTCACAAAAAAATCCTAACAACAACAAACGAAACAAACATTAATTTTGTGCACGCCTAGCAAGAGTGAAAAGGACGCATAAAAAATCGATGGACATTCACAAGGAACAGAACAACAACAACAAATAATAATAATGTGTGTGTGTATTTTCTTTATTATTATTATTTAAATAGGCACAAACTCGGCAAATGATAGCAATATTGATAGACGGATGCACTTCCAATTTAAAATGGCCAACTCAGAAAAATAGTAGCGTACTCACCAGGTGATGGCAAGGAGGCATAAATGGTTACGCATCTAATAAGGGACATCAAGTACCCCAAAATGGGTACTCACTCAATATAATGAATGGCAAGAACACATTTAAATGGCTGCAAATTTAATCCAGCAAAGAACGGCAAGTCAAAAATTAGCTGCGTATCAAATAAGGGACAACACGGAACAAAAACAAAAAAACAACACCAAAGAACTATTAACTAAGAAGAGAACAAAAAGAAATCATTACTAAACTTGAATGTGATTGAATCCATTTGCTTTGAACTAAAATAACAAACCGGTCTGGATGTCTTCACATGATTTTTTTTATATTGCTATATGTAATAAAATGAAGATGTTGTTCATTAGTTTTCGTTCTTCTCTCAACTTTTGAAGTGTCTTACTATGAAAAATTGAAATTAAAATTCCGAAATAATATTTTTTCTACTATTTCTCTTTATGATCTCAATGTAACACTTAGTTTAGCCTTGTGGTCTTAGCGCAAATATATAGAAGTACACAAGGAGTTTATTAATGTTTGAAGGTTTTAGCCGAAAAAAGGCATTTCAAAAACGTTGCATTTAAAAAAAAAATTGGTGGTGTACATGCCTTCTTCCCACCCCGGCCCCACCCATACTTCTAGGAAGCCCCCACCGGCTTCGTCCCCCCACTTCCAGAAAGCGATTGTCGTCCTTGATGTCTTACCTAAATCAGATAAATCTGTCCTTAGCGCATTAATTTTTATGACGTGCAGTGAAATAATTCACATGACATAGCTAGCCCGGTACGTGACATCCGTTGACCCTAATGTTTGATTTAATCCTCGAAATTATATCAGTTTGAATCGCGTCTAGACTATGGTTCATTTTAACCATTTTGCTAAGGAATTTAACGCTTGGGTGAAAGACAATACTACCCTTTTACATGCACGACACAATTTGGCCTCCGGGTGTCAAAAGTAATTCTGTTGTAAAGTTAATACATGTACTGGATTATTAATAATATTGGTATAACATGAAAATGAAACTTTAGTGCATGAACCAACGCATAGCATAATAATAGTGGATAACAATCATGGCTGGATTATGTCCGACTGATGCCCTAAGCACAGTCAAACCTTGGTGCCAGGCCCTTCCATTTGCAAGATTCACAATTCAGTTTAATTGCAAGCCAGTCTGACAAGATTTCACAATTTATATTCTAAAGTAAAGTTTGTTTTATTTAACGACGCCTTTAGAGCACATTGATTTTTATCTTATTATCGGCTATTAAACGTCATCAATTTATATTCACAATATAGCCTTTTATATTTAATTTATTTAACTCTTTATAACAAAAAAACATTTTATAGAAATTCCTTAACAAACCGTACCACTGACTCGTTCGAACCAATGGTCTACAACTGGTGTAACAGAACAGAACAAAACTTTATTCCATTCGTGACCATCTGTAGCGGATCTAGAGGGCGTCCGAACGTCTTTACTCGTATTTCTAAAAAAAAAATGTATATATTTTGCGAGTGGAAGGAATAATTTTTCCCCCAGTCCTATTCTGTCATCACATTTGGACCCCCTTTTCTGAAAACCTGCTTCCGCGCCTGACCATCATTCTCTGGCATCAGAGGAATACATATAAACATATAATATAACAGCGTCAAAATGACAGTAATAATAAACAAAACAATAACAAATGCCATGGCGTGTGCCAACCTGTTTAGTGAGATGGTGCATAGCCCTATATAATATAGGCCTAATATACGTCTGGCAACTAACGAAAGTAATAGCGATAGCATGTTTTTTCGAACCATGTCTCACAAATACCCGTTGATCCAGGGATAGAAATTAAGAAATTATTTTCACTCGCCTGGAGGACCAGTAGGCGATAAAAGTTAATCGTCCCCACGAAAAATCACTAGTCCTCCCATTTTAATTTTAAGATAGGAAAACATATCTACTGGCCCCGGGGACTAATGTCAGTAAGGATTTACTCGCCCCCAGCGATTTTTATTCGTTTCGAGCGGGGGGGGGGGGGGGTGATTAACCAGTGTTGAGGTGTCGTGAAACAAACAACTTTTTTTTTTTTTCTATACCGCACGGATATATACAAAAAGAAAAAATAAGAAAATAAAAGAAAAAGCGAGAATATGAGCATACTGTCACAACACGTCTGTACCCAAACACCACCTCGTTAAATAATAATAATAATGACGACGATGATGATGATAATAAAAACTCTGGATTTTTAAAAGTTGGCTATTTTTACATTTATAAAAAAAAGAGTAAAGTTTCTTTTATTTAACGACGCCTCTAGAGCACATTGATTTTTATCTTATCAGCGGCTAATGGACGTCATACATGTGGTCATTCTGACATATGTCTTTAGAGGAAACGCGCTGCCGCCACATAGACTACTCCTTCCGATAAGCAACAAGGGAACTTTTATATGCATCGTCCAACAGACAGGACAGCACATACCACGGCCTTTGATAAACCAGTTGTGGACCACTGGTTGGAACAGGAAATGGGTCCACTGAGAAGGATCGATCCGACGACCGACCGGTTACAGGCAGACACGCTACCGTTTGAGCTAGATCCCGCTCCTTTAACATTTATAATCCAGATATTAACCTATAATCGAGGCAGATCTAGGATATTGAAGTGGGGATAGGGTTTGAGGCCATTTTAAATATCATATTTTGAATGGAGTGTGGGTGGGGCTGAATTGTGACCCAAGGTTTTCTTCTTCTTTTTTTTACGGTAGGAGGTTATCATCAGTGAGGTGGAATTAGAGGCGTGGTTTTATCCAACAAAAATGTTTTAAAAACCCAACTTACGAGTGTTCCCTGCCTTGTATATATAACCCAAACAATGACATCGTACAATACGTTTTTCGTTTTGTTTTATAATTTTCTAAGTTTCATAAAAAATTATATGATTCGTCCTTTATACAAAGTAAAGTTTGATTTATTTAACAACGCCTTTATTTTTATCTTATCATCGTCTATTAGACGTCAATCAAATGATCATTCTTACATATTATATATATATGTGTGTGTGTGTATTTAGAGGAAACCCGCTGCCGCCACATAGGCTACTCTTTTCCTATAAGCAGCAAGGTGTCTTTTATATGCACCGTCCCACAGAAAAATACATACCACGGCCTTTGATGAACCAGTAGTAGATCACTGGTTAGAACGGAAAATAGTCCAAACTGCCAATGGGTCCACTGAGAAGGATCGATCTGACGACCGATCGGTTCAAAGGCAGACACGCTACCGTTTGAGCCGTCCTTTAAACAATTAAGAATGTAGCTTATCATTGCGAAACTACTATGCAGTTCATCAGGGCCCGATTTTTAAAAGTAGGCAAATGCCCCGTGTCCACCTGCCAAAGGCCCCCCCCTACCCCCCGACTTAGAACTTCCTTTATAAAAAAGGTAATAATTATAAAACAGACGCGGATGCAGGATTACTGAAACGAGGTGGGTGTCCAAATGTGATGGGTGAATAAGACTTGAGGGGAGGGGTGTGTGTGTGTGTGTTTAATTTACACGTTCTTCTACTCGAAAAAAAAGTGGGGATCCAGACCCCCTGGTTCCCCCCTCTGGATCCGTTACAGATAAAATTAGTTCTATTCATTAATTTTTGTTCATTTTTTTATGTCTTGTAATTTAATTTCTATGTTGAGGTGCCCCTGAACATCAAGTTCCCCTGGCCACCCAAGGTCTAAATCTGGCCCTGCAGTTCACCCTTTCGATATCAACCGTTTGTCTGTAAACTGCATAAATAAATAAATATGTTCTATTTCAACCTGTATATAAAGACCACCTGATTATAAATACAGCGCAACTTTTTGAAGACCCTTGTCTTCTTTGAGTCTACAGGTTTAACTGTCTGTGGTTGCATGCATGATTTAATAAGAACACATTTAAGAGAAATATCTATTTAAAAATAAATGTCTTTAGAAAACTTACGATGAATAAAACATAATTAAAATAGCAAAAATCAGTGCTTATACTTAGGCAATTATTATTCATCCATTAATTTTATTTATTTATCATATGTAAATACCACGTGTTACGAATGGGTTTATTTGGCCGTGTAATTGTTGACTGTTGTTTTTCATGATTTGTTGTGTTTGTCCAGTGAAAAGGAATACAATCGAGCGTTTCAAACCTAAAACCTGTCGCACATGAAGTGTAAAGAAACACAGTGACATGCGCAGTAGACAAGCAGACTTGTTACTTGGGTGCTAACTCTGGTCTCGATACGAGAGTGGTGAAAAGTTTTATCAGTTTTTACTTGTGTCAACGAGTAGTGGCGGACGGGAAGTACCGTTATGTTTTTTTTTATTAATTGATGGCTTACTATGATGATGGATACCGTGAAAAGCCAAGAGAAGCTATCATCGCCCAGGAAGCCTTTTAAAGTTGTTCTACGAGGCGGTCATCCGTGGGGGTTTGTTTTAAAAGGAGGGGCTGAGGAGGGAACGTTCCTCCGGATCACGCAGGTAGGGTAACAAGTTGCCTCTTGCTTCTGTTTCGAAGCATGATCTAGTAGCGGTCTGCTATATCCTAGTAAGGAGGGTCAGATATTATAATTTTTGTTGTTGTTGATTAAAAAATAAGTTCTTACAGATTTATCGCTACGGGATGGGTAGCAATAGCGGATCCAGGGGGGCTCTTATTAAGTTATTGTAAATTAAAAAAATATTTATTTTCCGAGTGGAAGGACATACAAATTAACCTTTCTTCCTCAGTCCTATTCACTCATCGCATTTGGATCACCCTCTTTCAGAAAACCACATTTGGGCCCCCCCTTCAGAAATCCTGCATCCGCGCCTGGGTATGGGAGCTGAAAATCCTTTATGTCTTACTGTTATGTCTATAATATGCTAACTTGTTAAAAACAATTTGATTTTTTTTTATTAAGTTATATAATTTATGTATAATTATTATTTTTTAATTGTTATGTTCATCTAGCATATCAGGGCAGATAACTTCATTTTTAAGTTGAGTCATATTTGCTACATATTTTAGAATTATATTGTAATTAAAAAAAAAACCTTTGAAAGATTACCACAGCCCCACCCCCACTCCCATTCTTATAAAATATATATATATATACAAAATGAAATGATAACAAAGATTGGTGGGGTGTTTGGGTGAGTGGGTGTGATTGGAAATTTTATCACAACCTTTATTTATTTTCTCTAAACTTCCATTACATATCATTATATTTCAATACCTTCTACTCAAAACCCTCGTGCCCATCCATCCATCCACCTAGTGAAAACGCCAGGAGTTGAGTGATGTAAATGATATAATCAGAGTTTTAGATCTATCTAATTGGCCACAACGTCTCTCATTGGAGCATATCAATACAGCGCAAATGCAAAAGTTATGGTAATTTAAACCAATTATGACTCCTCATGTATATACTACATGTACATCTTTGGATATAAACTAATGGGCAAAAGAAATTATATCAAGGATAATTTAACGATAACTTTGAGGAACGACACAAAACTTTGAAAATAACATTTGTATTTGCAAAACAGATGTATGGTCGACATAAATGCCATAATTTAATTTAAGCAGTGATGAAAATAAAATATGCAGAAGCTTCAAACAAAATATCCAAAATATTTTATTCTTATTTTTGGAATAATTTATTTTGCCCATTAGTTTATATCCACCTTACATTCAGGATTGACTAGCCTTAGCGGGTGCTACATAAAGATTTCACTGGTTGCTAATGTTCTCATTGGGTTTAATATGATCCACCGAAACAAGCATCCATCAACTGTTTGGTCCTGAACATAAGTCATCCAGCAATAGTGGCTGGTAGGTACTGGGTTCAAATCTCAAATGAGGCATATCATTTTTAGACTCGATACAGTTTTGACTCAATGGGTTAGGTGTACACCATGCACCAACCAGTGGTCCACTTCTGTTTTATCAAAGGCCATGGTATGTACTGTCCTTTCTGTGAAAAAGTGGTTATGAAATGACCATTGCTACTAATCAGAAAGAGTAGCCTATGTGGCAGTAGCGAGTTTCATCTAATGACCATATTTTTGACACCTAATGGCCACTGAATAAACAAAGTGCTGTCATGTTGTGAGATAACCAACCTTTTCCTTTCCTGAATGTAAGCCTGTCGTATAGTGCTAATTATAGCATTTAATTTCTGCTCTCACTGTACGATTTAGCATGGAAGGTGAATGTATTTAAATAATGTTTGAGTTAAACATCCAAATGCTGTAGGCAAACACATAAGTATTTACAGTTGGGCGACTTTATATGTTCGCTCCACTTAAAGCTTTATATAGAGTGTGCTTCATAGTGCATAGTGAGATGTCTATAGGTTACACCTTACACTACAATTGCTTTAGGTCATGTTAACTCAGCACTTACATGTAACCTCTATCAGTAGCAGATCCAGAGGGGTTCCAGAGTGTCTGGACCCCACCCCCTTTTCAGGATTTTTTAAAAACATTTTTATTTTCCGCATGGAAGGAAATGAAAATTAACCATTTCCCCCCGTCACATTTAGACACCCCCTTTCATAAATTCTGTATCTGCACCTGTCTATGAGATCATCATACTCATTTAATATAAAGGCTCATTCACATTTATTAACATAGACTTTTTTTTTTTTTTTTAACGACACCACTGGAGCACATTGATTTAAGAATCATCAGCTATTGGATGTCAAACATTTTATTATTTTGACTTGTAGTCAAGCGTGAGCCAGCCTCCAAGGGGTTTTGAACCACAATTATCAGCTTGAGATTCCGATGTTCTACCACAGAGGCTCACTTTGTACTAACACTTACATATTCATATTAATTAATCATATATGAAAGATGCTGGAGGTTAAAGGCCTGCCAACAAATTTCAATTTGTCATTAAAATGTATTGATTGAAATCACCCAAATAATACATTTATGAAACTAAGGGAGTGGGGTGTTTCTGAAAATCAGTATTCTATACGATTTCTAAGATACTTATTATTTACTTGAAAACAGAGTGCTGCTCAAATCGATATATTTTATCATACATGTCTCTAGCATAGCATGAGGCAGACGAGGAGCTTGCCTCATCAGGAATTTCTGCAGATTTTTTTTTTTTCCCCATTATACTGATATTTATTATCCACATGGTTCAAGCTCCAGTGTCTGGGTTTGCTTTGGCGATGTTTTCCTCTTTGCTATGCCCCAGCATGTATTTTCTATCAAACAATTTTTATAACTCACATGTTTAGTTTAAGACATTGTAAGGTTGTACATGTATGTATTCATTGATCCCAGAAGATTAAGAATGATTGTTTGTTGAACTCTTTTTGGTTGAATACAAAATTAATGTGTCCTGATGCCGTCAAGTGTTTGTAGCTTCTGGATGTGCATGTCTACTTTAGATCAATACATTTTTAATGTTTATTCTTGTTTCTTTTTATCAAACAGACATTAAATTTGATTTGTAAATGTCTTTTGATACAACATGCACACAGTAATCTCTTGTTTGATTTCTTTCCAATTGGTTTGCACACATGTCTTATTAGTCTGTTTATTGTACTCACAATTTCCTTTTCTTTGCTCATCAGTGCCAAGTTAAATGTCATGGCATGGCTATAGAGGCTTGAGGGCATGTACCTCCTCACTTTTGAGCTTTTAAAATGTTTTTTACTCATTAATGTTTGCCATTATAAACAAAATCTGATATAGAGTTTGTACCTGATCTGTCAGTATCCCCCACCCCCAAAGTCGTTCCTATGGGCTTGCATGGTTGTGTTTGACAAATAATTAAGAAAGTCAGTAGCCCTCGAAATAGACTAGTAGCTACAACTGGTTTATCAAAAGCCTTGGTATGTGCTATCTTGTCTATGTGATAGTGTATATATATATATAAACAATCCTGGACTGCTTATCAATGAGTAGCCACATTAGTGTGGTGGCAGCGGGTTTCCTACTAACACTAACTTCTGTCCTAGACAGACAACACAGGAAGCTGAGCTGTGTGCCAATGACAGCATACTAGAATCTTAATTGGATATAAGCAGAAAATAAATTCAACCAACCAACCAACCTCTCTGCCCAATATCTGCACAAAAACTAAATGGGGACATCAATAAAACTTTGTGCAGACATGAAGAATTAAATCTAAAAATGAAGCATTATTTCTCAACTGTGGAAGGCTAAAACATTGTGCATATTTTGCTTTACAGATTATGATGACAAGTAGTTGCACTCATATTTTTCATTTTGAAAACTGTTTTTCTGTGACCAGGTTTTATCAGTGTTTGGGTTCATTTTTACATGCCCCTCTTTCAAATTTTTAAATGGTTTAACAATTGTATTAAGCAAATTGTTTGGTTGGTTGTGTGTTTTTTCGTGATTATATCCAATTAAGGTTCAAGCACACTGTCCTTGGCACACAAATCAGCTTCCTATGCTGTCTATCCAGATCAGAAGTTAGTATTAGTAGGAGAGACGAAACCTGCTGCTGCCACACTAATGTGGCTACTCTTATCGATAAGCAGCAAGGGATCTTTTATATATTTGGCTGTAGCTAGCTGGAGTGGGGACAACAACCCCTTTAACCCCTGTTTTCAGTATAAAATATATTAATATGTATTTCTTTTTTTAGAAAACCTGCCCCACTTATTCCAGTCATATCTGATGTGACTTATACCTTGATGGTGTAAATTTTAGTAGAACACAATGTATGTGGCAGTTCGATTCTCATTTAAATTATCTATGTTTTGACTTATTCCAATCATATCTGATGTGACTCACACCTTCATGGTGTACAAGTATTATTGATTAAAACTTTAGTGTATGTGACACTTTGATCGCTTTATTTATTTGAACAGTAATGGATCTTTTTTGTTTTTGTTTTACCTGTTTTAACCAAATGTGTTGTCTTTCTAAGGCATATGATTTAAATATGTATTTTTATAATAAATAACAAAAACATATTTGTAGTTGTTGATTTTTTCCCCATTTTATCCTCTCTGCTTTTGAAAGAATGTTGCCCGTAAACCAAAATTAAAAAAATCTTAAGTCTTTAAAATTTCTATTCTCTCCTCCATCCTGCCATTTTCACAACTTTTGCCCATAAACCATGATATGAAATTGAAGTCGCCTCACAGTGACATATTCTTTGTGTGTGTGTGTGTAATGTTACATTTTAAAAGTTAGACTACTACGTTATAAAGGAAAGTTGTCTGAATTTTGGTATAATACATTTTAAAAAACAAATTATAAAACAAAACCTACAAGTTACCACTATATCAGTAAAAATTACATAGTGAACAAAACATGTTTTGGTATTTACTTTTATAATGGTCAAGTTCAAGTTAATTCTAGCTCTATTCATGGTGGCTTATACCCTTTGAGTTTCCTCTCTGGAAGTATGAATATCCCCTGACTTTTGCACAAGGAGGTCTGAATACCCTCACTTTTCCTGAGGGAGTGGAACACTGGTAACTCATAGTTTACTGTTAAAAAGACCTTCATATAGAAATTAATATTAAAAAATAACTGGTGACCTTTTACTTTCAGTAATAACTGATGAGTCTTAGTACAGGTCAATAAAATGATAAATTCAAAGCCTTACTGATCAACAAGGCTCAGACATTCTAAAATTAATTATTATTCTGCACTATTCATGTAATATTAATAGTATATTATAGTTGCTGATCAATGTACCTTTCATGAACCTACACAGGCACAGTTTCAGCAATTGTGAATAGAGAGGGTACAACTAGGCGAAGCCAGACCTTGTGACCGCTGAAGGGTTTACACAGGAAAAAATTTCATTGCCCAAAAATTAGGGGGGTGGGGGCGTGCACCGGGTGCACACCCTCCCCCAGTGGAACCGCGCATGCTACATGTAATGACTTGTAGATATTCAAATGTTCTTGAACCCTGCTTCACCTGCCCAACAAAGAAAGAATCGTTGTACTTATTTTCGTGCTTATATCCAATTAAGGTTCAAGCACGCTGTCCTGGTCACACAACTCAGGTT
>JAULBS010147380.1:0-12343 GCA_032355785.1 Symmetromphalus regularis
TAAGGAAAAAGCTCCCCATCACTTCTGTAGGGGTGTGATTATGGAGAGTGAAAAAGCTCCCCTGAACTTTACTTGGGTAGTGATTTATAGCTCTCCTCTACTTTTCAAATGTGAAACCTTGGTTTAAAATCTAGGACGACAACAAACATTAATAAAGGTATCCTTTCTTTGTGCAAAAGAAAGCAGTAAAACGAGTTTTGTTTTTCCAATAAAAGAGGATAAAGCTTGGACAATGAAGGATCAAGTAACGAAAGTAGCCTACTCGCAACCTCTTCTATGGAGAGAATTCATATAATAATTATTTTATTCAATTAAAAAAAATACATGTTAGTACCTTTTTTTACCTATCTATGCCATTTTATGTACCTTTTTTACCTGTACCATATTTATCTGCACCTGTTCTACCTGTACCTTTTTTACTGTACCTTTTCTACCTCTACCTTTTTTACCGTACCTTTTTTACCTCTACCTTTTTTACTGCCTACCATTAGGCATATGGTATTTTGGTTTTGCGTCACATGGTCTTTAGAGGGAACTCGCTAGTATTTCCGATTAGCAGCAAGTGGTCTTTAACATGCGCTTTTCCACACACAGAATAGCACATACCACGGCCTTTGGAAACTCCCTTTCAGAAATCCTGCATCCGTGCCCTAGATCTCAGGTTAAATTTCAATTCTTGTTACAACCAAAAGCTGTTGCCATTTGCTCAGCGTACCTAATATTTGTTATATGATAAGATTTTGAGGTAGGTTAACGGACAAGAGTGAATAGTAATGACATGAGCGTGTTCAAGTGGGATATAAGTAAGTTGATGGTGTATGTGGCTGTTCTATTGGAAGTAACCCAAATATGTGTGTATACTCATATCTAAATGTTATCTGAATGTGATATCATCACACACATACTGAACAATTCACGTGAGTATTACATGATATACGGCTACAAACAAAATGTCAGGCGGAAACTGATCCCGTAGTAGTGTATTCCGTGACATGTTTCCAGTGTTTATCACAGTGGGAAATTGATTTAACTTTTACAGTGTAAGCAGGTCTTTCTGGAGAATAGTCATCTATTTCACCACACAGCGTCGGGTCGAGTTGACCCGGTCACTTTCCCCTCTTTATGAGAACGCAGTTAATTATAGGGGCAGGATGTAGCTAAATGGTGAAGTGTTTCCCTGACGTGTGAAACATCCCATCTAGTAACTCTAACGTAGTTTTCCAAGTTATTATTTGTATTTCTTTCATTCTTTCATTCTTCCTTTTTCTTTCTTTCTTTTTTTTCTTTATTTCTTTTTTTTTCTTTCTTTCTTTTTTTTCTTTCTTTCTTTCATAAATATTCATTTTTGTTCATATTTTACATTGCATAAATGTAACACTTCACTGTCGTCTATGATGTATGCATCACGAAGAAGGCCTGGTAAGTTGCAAAAATTTGTGCCTAATCCATTTCTTTCTTTCTTTATTTATTTATTTAACGACATCACTACAGCGCATTGGTTTATCAATCATCAACTATTGGATGTCAAACATTTGGTAATTTTGACATGTAGTCAAAGGTGTTAGGTAGCCTCTGACGGGTTTTGAACCACTGTCTTCAGCTCGTGAATCCGATATCCTACCATTGGACTATTGAGGCTCACTTTTCCAATTTAATCTGCCCTTATCTATATAAGCAAAATATAGGAGGCAAATTGTTTTCAAATACAAATAACTTTTTAATTCTATATTAACTTTGAGATAGATCTTTTTAATAGTAGAATACAAAATATAAAAGATGATAGGAGAACTTGTTTAAATTTCTTCTCATTATAATTAGATCGTAAATAAATTTCGACACACACACACACACACACGTACACACACACACTCACACACACATTCACAAACGCACACACAGCACCTTCAGCACACAGCAAAAATAGCCACATTACATGTTTCACATATGAATTCGCGACATATGTTAAACATATGTTTGAAAACATGTTTCACATATGTTTCATTGAACATACATACGTTTAACATAACTTACATTTAACATATATGAGTATGTAGGGTGTTTCTTTCCCTAGTAATCAACAAGGTGTTCTTAGCAAATATTCTTAACAATGACAAAACATTTGTCTAAAGTAATTAGAAAAGTGGTGTACTTGATTCAGAAATTTATAATGGATAAGTAAAAAACCAAATTAAATATACTTTCCTTAGCAACCAAGATGTTGTCCATAGCAGTTCCGCTTATTGGAAAGAGTAGCCTATGTGGCGGCAGCGTGTTTCCTCTAAATAAAAATGTCACAATATGATATGTCAATGTGACTGACGTCCATCAAAGGCCGTGGTATGTGCTGTCTTATCTGTGGAACGGTGCATATAAAAGACCCCTTGCCGCTTATCGGAAAGAGTAGCCTATGTGGCGGCAGCGGGTTTCCTCTAAATAAATATGTCACAATATGATATGTCAATGTGATTGATAAGATAAAAATCAATGTGCTCTAGAGGCGTCGTTAAATAAAACAAAACAAACTTGTTCGGTTTTTGTAATTTAGTTGGGTTTTTAGGGAGGGGATTGTTGAGACAAACAGATACTCGGATCGCCCAGCATTATCCCCTTATCATACTTTGCTCATAACTAACGTTGGACTCCATTCCAATACTAAAAATCTTTCAAATATCTCTAGATCCGCTTTCAAAAAAAATGTTCTCCTCCTATGTAAACAGAAGATAAATTTCTAAACAATAGACATTATAAGATAAAAGCATCTTTGATGTTACCATGACCTGATCATATCATATTATCGTTCATGTTTAACGATCAGTCGGTTAGATGAAAGAAAATATTTGCGATAAGAGTAGTATTCGCTTAAACGCATACTGCCGCGGACCCTTGACCTAATTAATTTCCAAACGAAGAATTAATTTACAATATAAACATCAGATTTGTCCATAGGAATACTTCATTCAACTACGTACATAACTACCGCATCTCGATCATAATCAGTATTTTAAAAATAATAATGAATTATGCTCACGGACAAATAAATCGGAAAAAAAAAGTTTTTATCCGCTATTTCGAGTCACGTGACGGGTATTCCGCCCATTAGCTGTTCTTTTAAAACGTTTGAAAATTTTTGTAGCTGCTAAACATTTCTTGAAATCTTGAAATTTGAAAAATTCAAATTTTTAAATGTGAAAAAAATCGATATACTCGGTATGGAATTCCTATATCATGGTTCAGTTAAAATGTCTTGCGTGGTATGAAAGCGAGATCTAGTATAACAAATGCATGTAAGTTTCATCCGTAATCAATATTTAGAGCACAGAGTCCCTTAAATTCCATGGGAATATGCCTTTAATATGATTGGCGATTAAACGAAATAAAAGCAGCCCATTTTTCTTTCATATGCTATTAATTTTAGTATAATTACGATACATGAAGGATATCTACCAAAATCGACCCCGGTTGTGTAGTCATCGAACTCGAGACTGGAAGGTATTGGGATCAAATCTCAGTCAAGTCATAGGATTTTAAATCTTTGTACTGGCTCCAACCTAGAGCTAGTGTTCGCAAGCCTCAGTGGGTAGGTGTATACCTTTTACACCGACTAGTGGTCCACAACAAGTTTATCATATATCTTGGTTTGTGCTTTACTGTAGAATATTGCATATAAAAGATCCCTTGTTGCTTATCGATGAGGAGGGCACCATTGTGTGGCGACAGCAGGTTTCGTCTCTCTTACCAACCATAACTTCAGTTCTCGACACACAGAACAGGAAACTGAATTATATGTCAAGGACGGTAGCGGGATGTTAGCGTCTCTGCCTTTGAACCGGTCGGTCGGTCGTTGGATCGATCCTTCTTAGTGGACCCGTTTGCACATTGGGCTATTTTCCTTTCTAACCAGTGATCTGCAACTGGTTCATCAAAAGCCGTTGTATGTGATGTCCTGTCTGTTTGACGGTGCACATAAAATACCCTAGTTGCTTATCGGAAAGAGTAGCCTATGTGGTGGCAGCGGGTTTCATCTAAATAAATAAGTCAGAATGACCATATGATTGATGTCCAATAGCCGATGATAAGATGAAAATCAGTGTGCCTAGAGGCGTCGTTTAATAAAACAAACTTTGTATGTCAAGGACAGCGTATTTGGACCTTGATTGGATATAAGCATAAAAATAAGTTTAACAAACCAACGCGAAAATAAATACAACTAATTATCAATATGAATAGCAACGATGTTTGGTGGCACCTGATTTCTTCTACTAACACTAGCTTCTGTCCTGGACACACAGAACAGGAAGTCGAGTTGTGTGCCAAGGACAGCGTGTTTGAATCTTGATTGGATATAAGCATGAAAATAAGTGTAACAAACCAACCGATATTTACCAACATTGGAATTGTCTTGTTTTCTGGAAGTGCGCGAGTAACTGCAGAATCGCCGATGGACAGAAACTATTTTAGGGAGTCCGTATTGATAATGTCTTCATCTTTGTTTTTGAGGTTCATGAGCTGAATTGATTTACACTCAGTTTTAGTTTAACACAGTTTTTGTAGTAATAGTACATATATATACTGTTGTTAAAATATCATTCTTTTATTAACTCTGATTGCATTGTATTATATCTTTACTACTTCGTTTACTATGTGTATTATTGTTATTATTGTTATTATTGTTATTGTTATTATTGTTATTATTATTATTGTTATTGTTATTATTGTTATTATTATTATTGTTATTGTTATTATTATTATTATTATTATTATTATTATTATTATTGCTCCTGTTAACCATGTTCTACTGTTGTACAGATGTCTTCATATGCCGTAGAGCGGGATGTAGCTCAAACGGTAGCGAGTCCGCCTGTGAACTGGTCGGTCGCCGGATCAATCCTTCTCAGTGGACCCATTGGCAGTTTGGTCTATTTTCCGTTCCATCCAGTGGTCTATAACTGGCTGATCAAAGGTCGTGGTATGTGCTGTCCTATCTGTGGGACGGTGCATATAAAAGACAACTTTCTGCTTATCGGAAAAAGTGGCCTCTGTGGGGGCAGCGGGTTTCTTCTAAATACATATGTCATAATGATCATATGATTGACGTCCAATAGCTGATAAGATAAAAATCAATGTGCTTCAGAGGCGTCGTTAATTTTTTTTTTTTATTATAAATAAAATTCATATGCCGTTGAAAACGGTTTGAGCGAAATAAATTGTTTGTCTTGACGTGTCTCGTCTTGTAATACAATTGTAATATAATGTTTTTTTGTTCTTTTAAAATCATTATACATATTGGTTTTTTGTGTTTCAGTTGAGAACATAATTGAACAAATCTTGATATTAAACACACAAAATTATTTGCCTCAAAATATTTTTATTAATATATCTAGTCATTCAAATATTAAGTAATCTTTAATCTCTGTAAATACGACAAACATATTAATTATAAATGTTCTTTCCATTGATATACACACTAGGAAACATATTGATGAAATTTTGACAAGCAAAAATTATTTAAGCAAAACGTTCTTTATAAATTATATTTTATTCTCTTCAAAAACTAATTAATCTACTACTTCTATAAAAAATGACAATTTGAATATGATAAATATTTTCATATGGATTTTTTAAAACACAAATACAAAGACTTGAGTTAGTTTTTTCAAAATACTTGTGTGAAACTTAAATTTTCGGGATCTAACAAAAACACTTTTTTATGCCGAAAACACAAAAGAAGCTTTTACAACATAATGCAACATTCGTCAATTTAATATTAAAAAAAAGGATAGTTAGATGAAGAAAGTTCCGGATCGAATGTCAATCAGCACCACTTTCCCACGGTTTTTGGCATGGTCTTTTGTCGTGTTAGTTGCAGATGTTGAAATCTACATGGCCACGCAATCGACATGAACAATAGATTACACGTTATCTCCACTCGAGATACAAAGCGATGGAGGTCTCTATGAGAGCTAATCGCTCAATTGCAGTACGACGACGATCGTTTGATTATCCGCTTTTATTGTTCATTTCTGTTCGGTTACGGTAACTGACGAGTCAGATCGCGATTTCCGACTGCCACCGGAAATGAGCAGTTCGTATCACATTAATATTTTATCTCAGTTTATCTCGAACTGCATCAAATCATACAATCTTTTCATTTTAAAATAGAAGAAGAAATAGTTGAATAAAATGTTTAGGAAGTTAAAAAGATTAATTAAATTAATCAACGCGTTTATGATATGAACAGACTCCCAAATAATGTAATTTGCATCAACTGTGAAAATCAATGTTTACATTTCCAACGTAAAAGCTTCTCACATACAATGTACTTCGGCCACTCTTCCCTAGGAGTGTTTTGAACTATAATTATTGTTAACAAGGGATCTGTGAATAAAAAAAAAAACCTATGATGAACAAATTCAACGCATTAATTTAGTAAAATGCTGGGAATAAAATAAAGTTTTCTGTAATCAAATCATCGATAAAATATACGTACAGCTTACAAAATATTGCAAGAGTGTTTGTTTTTCTAATATATTTATGTCAGAAATAAAAATATTTATTTAAGTATTTAGTTTTAAAATTAAAACGTTTGGAGATTTAGTTTTAACATTTGAGCAATATTTCCAATACAGTTCCGATTTTTGTCTGTTCTCATCATGATATAAAAATATTTATTGCAATAATTCTTCATTTTTCCTACGCAATATTGGTTAACAAGACAAGACAAGACAAGACAAAAAGACAAGATAAGAATGTATTTACCTTCGGGCCGTTGCATAACAGCGTAGGAGGAATATATACATAAACAACTTGTAATATACACATTACAAGATTGTTGACAATAACTATATTAATAACAATACAAATATACTAATATATCAGTCAATACATACATATAAACCTTATGTATTTATATTTCTCCCATGACATATGGGTGTGTTCGGTCAAGAATTTTTAAATACTTTAATAATTACATTTATAAAATATGCTAATTTCTTTAGTGTACTAATTCGTTTATTATCCATCTGTTCTTAAAATTTATGGGTGTTTGGACGAGTGTAATAATATGTGTCTATAAACCGAATACTGCCACAGAAACTTTGAATCTGGTGATCTAACCGCTGTTTTACGCTGGTCGGCTCGACTAAAACAGTTTGAGAATGTTCCCACGCTGACATGTGAAATGATGTAATTGGTGTAATCTTATCTAATGAGGCGCATCTTCTGTTCTCTGATTACAGAAACAGGTGGATTTGTCCAGCAGTTGACGCTATACATTGTGTGCGTCCATAGTCATTATGACAGACCGCTGGACACTAATACTGTCACAAACAAACAACAGTCGTTATATAGGATAATTACGTATATCACTACATTTAGACTGCAATAAACTAGACCATTGATCCACAAATGCTTTATCAAAGTCCGTGGTTTGTGCTATTCCGTCTGTGGGATAGTACATATAAAATAACCCCTGCTACTTATTGGTAATTCCCCCCCCCCTCCCACGGGCCCTGCGATGTTCCATTAATGACGTTGTGTCCGGGGGAGGTGGGAGTGTTCCCGAACCTGATGGACGGCGGCACAGATCAAAATCTCGAACTGAAGTAACTGTAATATATAAGAGTAGCCACGCTAGTGTGGCTGCAGTGGGTTTCATTTCGTCTCTCCTACTACTTTGGAGCGGGATCAAGCTCAAACTGTAACGTGTCCGCCTGTGAAGCTGTTGGTCGTCAGATCGAACATTCTCAGTGGACCCATTTGCAGTTTGGGCTACTTTCCGTTCCAACCAGTGGTCCACAACTGGTTTATCAGAGGCCGTGGTATGTGCTGTCCTGTCTGCGGGACTGTACATATAAAAGATTCCTTGCTGCTTATCGGAAAGAGTAGACTATGTGGCGGTAGAGGGTTTCCTCTAAATCAGTATGTCACAATGACCATATGATTGATGTCCAATAGCCGATGATAGACAAAAAACAATGTGCTCTATAGGCGTTATTAAATAAAACAAACTTTACTTTTTTCCCCCTACTACTTGTAACACTAACGTCTGTCCTTGACAGACAGCACAGTAAACTTAGCTGTGTGCTTAGGTCATCCTGATTGAACCTTAATTGGATAAAGCACGAAAACAAGTACAGCCATTAAACTAATAAAATAAATATGGTAATATGGTATAGGGAACGACAACTGTATTAAAACATTCAAGAAATCTACAGTACAGCTTTGAATTGCTTTTGACCTTTTAAAATAACGAACAATTAAAGTGTTATTGGTTTCTAAGAAATTATAATCAAGGCTATATCTATAAATAAGCCTTGGATACTCTAGGGATACCCAGCCTCCTCAAATTTAGCGATTTAAAAAAAAGTATTATTATAATTTTTTTATTTTTTTTTTATTTGTTATTATTCTTTTTAATGTTATAAAATACGAGGATTCTTTAGGTACACCCACCCACCCAGACCCCACCCCAAATGGATTTTCTGAACCCGCCACTGATGATAGATCCTAAAATTTTGTCATGTTATTGTCATGACCGTTATTATAAGACAATGCTTTTTTGTTTGTTTTGTTTTTAATCTCCAAAAATAAATGATTTTGATTAAAATATCTTCTGCTTATTGCAATGTATGACATAGTGGGTTTTGGAAACGACATATATATTTATGGATTTAACAAGAACTGTGCGGTTTTAGTAAAATAGCTTCACACACCTACACTCTTCAAATTTTTAGGTACAGCTGTGCCTTGCGCGTGTGTCAATAAAGAGACGGAGGTAAAAGGGATGTTGACTTTGGAATCGTAGCCGTTTTCGCGTATACTAAACAAAAAGAAAGAAACACAAGGTGTTAACCGGGCGATAGGACATTACAAACATGCAAACAGGCTAAGCCAACAGAAATGTCTACGGTATACACGAAACATCACAGATCGGTAACGACAGGAATGGACTCCTGCGGTCGTCTGCTTCAGAGACAGCAATCTGGCGCCAACTGAACGGACATCAAACATTTATTAACGCCAGGCTTACATGCTAAATCCATTCCAGGACCGAGTCAACAGGAGTGACAATGGCAGACATTGGTCGCGGTTTCCACAACATCTTTACCTAACCCTGGAAACCTCCAGCAATGTAGTTGCTGGTATAGACTCTAACATACGTCAAAATGAGCTCATTACAAAACAAAGTTTATCTGAGGCTCTTTTATGGCCTAAAAGCCGTTAACGATCTTTTACAAGCAAATGATGAGGCATCTATAATTGATGAAAACAAATGAAAACAAAAAGATGGGCACTGAGTAATAGAAGAGTTCTTGCTGTAGTTTTGTCATACCTTTCCACTCTGAATAATTGCAGTTTTTTTAACACAAAATTATCGACTTCAGATATATTTTATTCTTTCTACAAAAGTGCTTTTCATAATCTATCGAAATGTTAGGGTTTTTTTGTCGACGATATTTTCTGAAATAGAATCTGATTACATTAACAGTGGCGGATCCAGTAAATCCATTTAGGGGGAGGGCCAATAATATGAGGCCGATTCCTCGGATTCTTTAACATAAAAACAAAAATAATAATAATACATTTTTTAAATGTTATTTAAATCGCAAAATTTAGGCCCACCCCAGCCTAGATCCGCCACTGATTAATGTTATTCCACAGCGGCAAAGGAGAAACATGTACAGCAATAAAACAAAAACGCATAAATTATTATGAGATGCGCGACTGAAATCATAATGTAAAACAATGCATAATCAATTATAATTAATATTCACGTTGGATCAACTGTTCGACTAAACTATATAATTTTGCATTCATCATTATTCTAGATTTATTAAACGAAGTTCCCGACATGCATGCTAATACTGACTAAATATATGCTTGACAATGAAACTAGTTTAACGCAATACCCATAATCTTTTTTAATGACACCATGACATTAGGTTAGAACCATAAAACCTCTAGAGCCTAATACTTATTAAAATGAAATCGTGCCAGTATTGACCTCTTGACACAGGAGTTAAAATCGCTGACCATAACTTTAAAACACATAAACAAATAATTAATAATTTTGAAAAACAACAACTGATGACAGAGCATTGACCGGCCAGGTGTCACTCGCAATTTATTTATTTATTTATTATTCATCTCTTTGTACCTTTATTATTATTATTATTATTATTATTATTATTATCCTCATTTACCTAATTGGCACCTTGTTCGATAACACTGACCTTTGAACAGATGCCATTTTCAAAGTATAATAAGCACAGACGGAGGGTCAGGTGCCTCAATAGAAGAAGCATTAATACTTTCTAGCATTTTAACATAATGAAAAATAAAGCCACAAAATAGTTCGATCAAAAATGTCCCCTTTTCCCCTCATACTCTTTCTGCAAGGGCCGGTACAGGAATTTTGGTAAAAATGGATAATTTAGGTTTCTGGTGTTGTATTTTAACTATAAATTTTGTGACCATAAACTCACTCGATATTTCCAAATGTATACTCAATGTTAGAATTAATAAGTTTGGTGTAATATTAAATGACCATGAAGAACGTAATATTGCCTATAAAATGGTTCAGTTCCTTTTAAAATCCATCTAAATTTATGTTATATAGAATGTAAAACAAAAATTTATATTTTTTTTTAGAAAAACAGCGTTTATTGATTAAAGTTCACTAATTAAAATAACACTATTTTCGTGACTCAGTGATGTCAAAGGTCACACATAATGTTATTGCATGCAGTGCAAGAGACATGGAGGCGCCATGCATCTAACGCTGGCGACTGTAACAATATTTTGCGATGACATGGAGTGCACCTGACCAGCTGTGTTTGGTAGTAAAACCTGGCCGGTCAGTGCTCCGTCGTCAGTTGTTGTTGTTTTTTTTAAATTATTAATTATTTGTTTATGTTATTTAACAATTGTTAAAGCTGTTAGCTGGTATAAAGCGAACGTGCAAACATACAAGCTTAGTAGCAGTAGGCTGTTTTTTGCTTCTTCCATTTTTTTATTTTTATTTTTTTTAATAAAAATATTTTGGTAGACTTAATGAACATTTATTTCAAATGTATCCATCATAACGTGTATGTGCAAAATGTATAGCGTCCATCATCAAGTTAATAAAATAAATGACAATATTGTATAAAGTTGGTTTATGCATCAAACTAGTACAAATGTATTACGTAAAATTGATTATATATCATCGAAAAAAGTATTTTTGGATTGCTCAGCCATTTGAAAAAAAAATGACTGATAAGGTAATTTCTTAAGCATATAAAATACAAAAATCTGAAGAACATTTACAGAAATTTTATGGGTCTTATTTTCCTCCTATCGTCCAAAGATACAGACCCGAGACATTACATAGAACTGAATAATTTCAAAACGTATCTTCATTCATGAATTAGACGTGCTCACACAACTGTTGTCATATTGTCCACATACTGGCAGTGCAGGAATACACTCGACAACCACGCGACTGTGCACTCATTAGCATATCACTGCCTATCAGGTCAACATGAGTATGCATCATGGAATTCAAAACAAGTGTCTTTCACGTAATAACTATCCACACTACCCTGGATCAACCATCAAACAAAATAAGCACGTGCTTACGGCCTTAAGTGAAGAGGGGCCCCTACAGAGTTTTTTTGCAGTGCAGGATTTACAATGGACCATGGAGCAAATGTTGCAACTGAACCAGGGCCCACAAAAAGGGTCTCCACAATAAAAAAAAGAAAACCTACATGTACAAGAATATTAATAATAATAAAATATTACTTTTGGTATTATTATAGTATTGAAGAGGTTAATAATATAGCATTGTTTTTATTTTGAATTATATATATTATGTGGGGTTACTATAATCTTTTCAGTTCTTAGACCCTCTAAAGCCCTTGTTTAGAAAATTACAGTAGGGCCTATTGATACTCAGTCTAATGTAGTAACCTCTAATGTCTTCTAAACGTCCGTTAATGTGCCCTGTTGGAGTTCAGAAGTTCAGACGACATTAAAATGCGGTGTGTAATGAACAGAGTGATTATAAAAGAATTTAAGACTTTCAAAAAATGTATTAGGCCTACACAGTATTTATGTTGCATATCAGGGGCGTTGTTGTCTGTGGGCCCGGGGAGCTGCCGCCTCCAATAATTCTCATAAATGTTTCTCATTCATAATTGAATTATTCACCGGGAGCAGCCCCCCCCCCTCCCAATATGAATTTTGTTCCGACGCCCCTTCGTATGCATATTTATTGTAAACCGATCTGATCTAGTATTTTTGAACCGTGCCCACGTCCAGTTTGGTTCGGGCACGCTCCCCACGGGCCCAGTGTCTTAAG
>JAULBS010147391.1:0-12343 GCA_032355785.1 Symmetromphalus regularis
CTCTCTCTCTCTCTCTCTCTCTCTCTCTCTCACACACACACACACACACACACACACACACACACACACACACACATGCACACACACACACACAGACACACACACACACACATATACACACACACATACACAAGTCGTTGTTAATGGAATAGCCCAATAGGTCAGTTGAGGAAGATTGATCCAACGATTCATAGCATCTCGGCCAGCAGTTCTACGACTGAGCTATACAACCAGCTCGAGTGTGATACAGTGAATCACAGTAGGATGAATGTCATTCTTTCAGAGCTTACCAACACGCAAGACAGAGATAATGCCAACATCATTAAATATTATTAGGATGAAGTAACCCGACTACATGGCGCACAGCTGTAGTTTGCACATCACTGTTGAATCCTCTCATGTTCAGAGAGCGTCGCAGATGTGTCATTGTCCCGCAACATGACACCATTGTCGTATACGTCACAGCGACCCCACGGTGTCTATGGTGAGATGTTGACAGTATTATTACAATATATACACGTAATAAAACAAAACATTGACGTCAAAGACATGAGAAGCAATTATGATCTGGAGATGGTGCTGTATTTCTTTCAAGGTTCGGAAGAATTTCAAATTAAAATGATTAAATGAAAACATAAATTTAGATAAACTTTTATTTCACTTTCTGCGATAGGTAACAGATTGCTTACCTTCATACATTGATTGAACAACCACAGCTAAAACAAACAACCGAAATGACATCATCAGTTTCATATCAAGATCTTTGCATATAGTTTCAATACAGCACAAACTCCACACAACACTCAGGTTGCTTTAAAAGCATCTTTTCAGCTTTACAGTGTTAATCTAAATCGAACATCA
Source organism: Symmetromphalus regularis (assembly GCA_032355785.1). Taxonomy (NCBI): domain Eukaryota; kingdom Metazoa; phylum Mollusca; class Gastropoda; order Neomphalida; family Neomphalidae; genus Symmetromphalus; species Symmetromphalus regularis. The sequence goes on from JAULBS010147391.1 coordinate 862, forward strand.
CCTTTACAGGTTTGCATTTAGAAGAAATTTAAAAATAAATAAACAAACAAACAGCAAGTAGATACATTGCAAAATGTAACCGGGGTAGTCAACTTACTACCTGCCCCCATTCTCCACTTAAGAAACATACCTATTCTGAAACGTTCAGATTAAATAAGTATACTACTCAACATTTATTATGGTCCACATTTTTAGTATATAAGTTGACCAATTTTGTAGATCATCATAAGTGAAGAACACATTAATGAAAAGTAAATCTCTGCAGCATCAATCATATAGAAAACAACAAAAAGTCTGTTACACTATTTGTTTCATCTCATATGAACGTTCATTCCCTTAATACATAGTTTAACTTTAAAAAATTAAATAACATTATTTTATCTTATTGTTTCGACTCTGAATAAGTGGTGACTAGCCAGATATCAGTTCCATGTTGACAACGGGTTGGTCTGGTTACCATGCAAACGGTAACAAACAGCACGTGCAACACAATCTGTGAAGAGAGATTTTTGAAGGGGCAAGGAATCTCAATTAGAAGGTAGAGGACTGATTTAGTTTGACATTATTATTTCCGATAGCTCATTGGTTACTGTAGTGACGGAGCACACTCCAGGCATACGTCGGCATTTGGAGTGATATTTTCCATTATGGCGGCGTTTTCATTGGTGGAGCGACTGCGACGGAATACACCGACAGATGCCATTGTTTGCTTACTGTCTTCGGTTCCAACTTGAAAAGCTTTGAAGATATTCTAACAAGGCCACGTGGCTTTTTCCGTGAGTCATGGATTCCTTACGTTTTGGCTTCATATATGAAAATTGATTTTTTAAATAAATATAGTTATCCTGTTGTCGGTATGTCTGTCAAGTGTTTCTCAATCGGAAACGCTCGTAAAGATTGTGTCCATGCGCTGTAACCCAAGGCGGATAGGCACGAATCAAGCCGAATTATTTTAGAGTCCGGAAAAGGAATTATTATCAAGGATAGAAGTGAACAATATTCATCAATTGCTTTGTTCTGTTCAAGGAAACAAATGTTTGTTTAACGACACCATAGCGGCAATTGGTTGATAAATTCATGATAATTGCTACGATTGTTCTAGAGCATTAAAGGTTTAACCTGTCACCACATAAACTACTCTTTCTCAATTTGCTTAGTAAATACGAATTAATGTGGTGATGATTGGGGAGGGGTTACTGTCTTCAAACACAGTCACCATTGGAACATACCCAAAGTCTTCCTCTGGCCTTTTTGTTATAAAACTTTTACACGTTTACGCAATTTTACTGGCTTTGTAGAAGTTTGTCAAGTCTTTACAAGTCCTGGTCAAATCGTGTACTTAAAACTATCTTCAGCAAGGACACTTTTACATTAATGCATACAGGCCCTCGGGTTTGTTTTCTATATCAGTTGACAGCTTTGAAGTTATGTAGTTCAGACTGTATTCACGAACAAGACCGAGCCAAAGGAAAATATCGACACACTCATGACGGACTCGTAAAGTATTATGGAAATGATACCAAATGTTGTTAAATAAGCATATCCTTTCAAAACGATTCAACCATCATAAGTAGCGTCAGCTGGCTGTACAGGCAGCGGTTAAACCCACATTTTAACAATTTTAGATAGTCACTGCTGGGATACTGTGTAAATAATCTTGTTTGAAGAAACCTAAACATGGGCGTATATTCCGGACAGGGGGGCACGCCTATATAATTATCACCCCACTTTTTGCATAGAAAAACTGAAAATTTCAATGAATGTAACACTTTAAACCATGTGGTTTTAGCGCAAATATACCGAAGTACACAAGTGGTCTATAATGGAGGGGGGAGCGGAGGGGGCCAGCGGGATGGTCCACCCCCCACACACATTTTGGACAAGGGTGTGTTTCGTCTCCCCCCACTTTCAGGAACGGATTTTCGCCCTTGAACCTAAATGTCCATAAGTAACCAAATCAAAACTATATTTTTAATTTTTTAATTTTAGATTTAAAACAAAAATATTCTCATGGTTGGCTTTAACCATGTTTGAACAACCCGAAAAGACGTGTGTAAGATAAAGCCAAATCAAAACCTTTATTTCTGGTGAGAGAGCATTTCTATTTTCTAGTACTTACACCGTGACGTCGCAAAGACGTCAGAGGAATGCTTTCCGATTAACAGCAAGAGATCTTTTATCAAGTAATTTTTACTGACCTGGACACATATCACATACCACCGTCTTTGTTACACCATTTGTGTACCACGTACTCGAACGAGAAATAGCTCAAATGAGTCCGCTGAATAAGATCGATCATCAGGTGGACGCTATATCTCTTGAGCACCATTTACCGGCCCTCGTGGTGTAGTGGTTAAGTTGTCCGACTCACGGATGGTAGGTACAGGGATCAAAACTCAGTTGAGACATGGGGATTTTAAAATCTCGATACCGGTTCAAACCCAGAGTCAGAGCTCCGCAATGCTAAGTGGATAGGCGTACAGTGCACCGACCAGTGCTCCAAGTTTCCTCTAAAGACCATGAGTCGCAAAACGCCAGACCCCAGCTGTTCAAAACAAGGTTACGCTAACCATGGGTTAGTTGAATATTTGAAAACCAAATTATAAATCATTGCAAATAATAATTGAAGAGATATGTTGAAACTTAAATTATTATAGCCTAAGGTATTCATAAATAATCAAATCGGAAGTATATTACAGTGGCGTTGGATCCGGGGAGGGGGGTAAGGGGACAGGGGGATGTAGCCCCCAATAATTCCCATAAATATGTTCTTATTCATTGTATTATTCACCGGCAAATTCTGATGCTCAGAAACGGGAGCAACATCCCATCCCCTCCCCTCACCAATATGAATTTCGTTCCAACGCCACTGCACAAGGATTACTGATTACACGTCCAGTATGTTAAACTCATGTTTTTTATCACAAGGATCGGTCTTGGACAATAAATGGTCACAATCTATTCATTAAACGGATATGCGTGGTAATCAACATAAATAGTCATGTGAACTTTATAAATAATATATTTTCCTCTTTGTGAACAGAAAAAAAACTATTCATATGGTTTAAACATAGTTTATGTTCGTCATGGGATTGACCAACATGCTAAAGCCAATATATAAATGCCTCTCCCAACATTTTATAACAACGAATTTATGTAATCAAAATGACAAACATTTGGTAATACAAATATTTAGATATCAGGGTTATTAATAATTTCTTTTTCATATAAAATAATTTGTAGGTAACGGTGTTTAGCCAGTAAAAAAGAGGAAGGTAATGAAAGAGAAATGGTATAAATAATGAGAAAACGAAATGAAAAGTTGAAAAAACACGAATGCTTACTACGTCCGAAATCGTTTGTAATGTATAAAGAATAAATAGATTTTAAGAAGTTTATATTTTACCGTTAGGCCTAAACCATCGCCTTAAAACTTTCTTACAGGCCCGTAGGATGTATTTTCAAAGTAGGATGTATTTTCAAAGTGGGAGTGAGCTAATTATTATGGGTGTGTAAAATATGTTGCCACCCAAGACCCTCCCCGTCCCCCAGCCCAATTCCTACGGGCCTGACACAAAATGTTATTAATCCAATAACCTTTATTTCAATTTAATCTCGAAAATACCAGCCTGTCCTCATTATAACAATAGGAGTATATTTCTAGATACCCGACTAATAAAATAGGTTGGTGACTGGTCGTGACTACGTAGCTGTAGAGTCACTTCCTGGTGTATCATTAAACTTATTTAACGGTCCGTTGGTGACAAGTATGAGGTGTGCGATACCCATGCTCACCTGTCTTTCAAGTACATAACATTTGATTGGTTGAAACGATAAGGGCTAGTTATCTAATACATTAAGTTAATTAGCAACATGGGCGTTAATTAAGTGACTTGCAGTTGAAAGCAGTTGAACGTGTTAATTGTCTTAGGATTACAATAACACAGACATTAACACAAAATATTTAGACTTATTAAAATAATATACTTAGTACACTTTAACCAATCAGAGACCGTAACACAGAATCGTCTACCGTCACGAGTGGACTCGTTAAGGCACAGGTGTGCTGAGCCAGAAATAAATGTCACACGTTGTCAAATCGCTGGACGATTTTGACTGTTTGTTTGATTAATATTTTGATCTGTTTCGTTGTTTGGGTTTGTTTAGAAGACAACATTCATTACTGGTATATACCTGAGATATGTAACGTAGGGCCCCGCCCTATCACTGTATTCATACGTACGCAACTTCCGACTACCCGACTTGACGGCCATCTTCATGGCTGTTTAGGACTAAAGTACGACTTGTGCTCAGTTGATTTTACCTGTTGATTGTTACCTGTTTAGGATCAGAAAAAAGAAATAGGTTTGGTGTGTCGACCATATAAACATTCAAGATGCCGATTTTTGGTAAGAAGAATAAAAGTAAAGAAAATTTAGCGGAAAATCAGGCAAAAACGACGACTAATGATCACCCGGCACGCCCAAACGATGCCCCCGAGGCAAACGGGGGATCTAAAGTTTCCAGAGGGGGTCCGGAACATCATACACCACCCCAACCTCCGCGACCTAAATTGGTGTTTCACTGTCAACAGGCTCATGGAAGTCCTACCGGCATTATATCGGGATTCACGAATGTTAAAGAACTCTATCAAAAGATCGCCGATTGTTATGACTTGCCAGTTTCTGAGGTAAGTAAATCTCACCTGGTGGTATGAAAGGCGTCAGGTGTGCTCGTGATCATTGTATACCTGTGTTTATTTTTAGCATCCGTTGTATTTTGTGAGTTGTTGAGTATATTGCCAAAATGATAAAAACATATTTAATTAATTATTTAATAAAGAATTTGTTATTTATTATTATTTTTTAATAATGTAATTTATAAGTGAATTTATTTGTATTAATGTCACTTGTGAACAAGGATATATTGAGACAGATTTATGAACTTTGATAGGGGTCAAAGGAAAACTTTAAGAAATTTAATAATAATACTGAGGTTGGGGTGAAAATGGGTGTTGATAATGGAGAAAAATGTAAAAATGGGTAGGCAGAGGTGCTTCCAGTAGAGCAGGTAGTATTTCTGAAAGAGGGAGGTCCATATGTGATGGGTAATAGATTTTTATGTTCTTCCACTCATAAAATGTAAAAAAAAATCTAATTTAAAAGGGGGTCTGGACCCCCTAGAATCTGTTATTGTGGAGCATTGCCCGCCCCTCCTCACACACACACACACACACACATGAAGCTGGACCTGTCTTTCATACAGGAACTAAAATTGTGAAATGTGAGTGCCTCCATGAATAAAGTATTGGATGACTAGTGAAGATATCAGAGGGATAGCTTATAAAAAGATAAATAACGAAAATTTAAATGGAAACAGTTTCAAGACGGATGTTAGTTGACCGATAAGGAAGTGAAATCATGGTTAATAAAAACCACTTATGAACTGCTATAGGCTATATTCAGTATGTGCAGTTAAAGACTTGAACCATGTTTTAATTGGCCGTCAAATACTTTATACAGGTTATTTTGAAATAAATTATATGATTTAAAATATACTGGTAGCTTTTTAGAGGTGGTTACATGAGCAGGTTTGACCATGAAATATTTTATGTATCATGCTGTTGCACATGTTGGTCTCGCATGGTGGTGTCGAGCTTGCTACATCTGAGAACAGTTTTGATGCCACTTTAATTTTTCAACTAAATTTTTGCACAAAAGTGGATAAAATCAGAATAGCTTTTCAAAAAATATTTGACCTACTGAATGATTCTGCACAGACTGAGTCAGCTGGAGAGCAATAATCATGTCCACAGTGCTTATTAATTATTTTTTTTACTCAGGCCTTGAAATTTGCTATTGGGAGACAGCATTGCCACTGTAAAAGCTTTGAACTTCCAGTGCAAAAATATAAATACAATGTATAGTATGTTTTATACTCTTTTTTTATAAAATTTCTTTCATTGTGCCATAGCAAAACCACTTTGTGAAGAGTTGTCTGAATTTCAAAGGCTGTTTTGTCAGAGGCATTGGATACGGTGGGGTGGGGTGGGGGCTGCCACCCCTGCATAGTCTGATGTTCAGAAATGCAAGTGCCCCCCCCCCCATATGAATTTCATTATTTCATTCCCATGCCCCTGTTAGTATAGAAGGTAGACCTGTTACTTAATTATAAATTGAAGGTAATTAAAAATAAATTACATACTTTGACATGTTCATTCACTAAGCTCAAAACAACAATTTATAAATGTCAATGTTTTTTTCTTCACAATTCTCCCCTAATCCAGACGATGATAAAATGTGTACAGATGTCAATCTGAATATGATTTTTTCTTCACCCTCCTATCCATTTTGTGTATAGTCATTATTCAGTGTGAAATCAGCAGCAGTTCCAAAGTGAAGTTTGTACTTACATGATTTAAACAAATACAATTGAACACATATATTTAAATTTAACCAATACAGGTGTTTACCTGGCTTTTATAAAAGAGGGGTTCCTGGGACTCACCTCTTTCTTTTCTGATGGTTCCAACCTAAAGGCTGAGGTTCACAATTTAGTCAACAGTTGCTGAAAACAGGTTTAGCATTATTTATTCTGTCTTAATTTTTATTTGTTTTATATTGAATAAATGAATAATTTTTTATGGCACTAAATTGACTCAGTACATCCTCCACCCAACCTCCTATTGTTTATTCATGACTGAATCGATTATATAACCCAAAACAGTTTTAATATTTTATAAGAGTCCCATGGGACACAGTGTCTCTGATTTTGGGGGTACAGATGACATTTTATTGTGTTCTTTATGCAGGTTTTGCGAGTCCAGTAAATCCCTGCAAATAGTTGACAGTTTGTAACTTCAGTCGACCTTGCCCATGCAGCTGCCTGTAATCAGGTCTGTTTGTAATAAATTGGACCCCAAATAAATAAAATACATGTATAAACCACCCACAGTGGACCAATATGCAGTTTGGGTTATTTTCCGTTTCAGCCATTGGTCCACAATTGGTTTATCAAAGGCTGGTGCATATAAAAGACCCCTTGCTGCATATCAAAGATAGTAGCCAATGTGGCAGCAGCGGGTTTCCTCTAAATACATGTCAGAATGACTATATGATTGACTTTCAATAGCTGCTGATAAGATTAAAAATCAGTGTGCTCTAGAGGTGTCGTTAAATAAAACAATCTTTACTTTTTGTATTTTTATGATCTTGAATGTTGTATAAAGCAAATAAATAAACAAGAGCATGTATGCCAGTTTATATTTCTTGTAAAGATTCCTTAATCCAGTCCAACATTTAAGGTAACAAAACTTGCAAGACCTTGAATTATCCCTCCCCCAACCCCACACCTTGAAAATCCATCCTAAATCACTATATGCAAGATTTCGTATATTTGTCATCAAATCCCAATAATTTATTCTGAAAGGCTGTAAATATTTTACTTTATCAGATAATAGTTTTTAAAAATTATCCAAAAAGGGATCTATATTTTGAGTTGCATCACTAGCAGTATGAATTCAGAAGGCAGACCCCTTGGTATACTGAGACCCTACAGGTTATCAGTTTTTACACAGTATTGGTAATTGTGTTAATACTACTGTAGAGGTCTACAGGTATAGTGCTAGGTAAACCATGATCAGGCATGGTATCGTGGAAGAGGTTTCTCATTATCTTGATTATTGATTTGCCTCCAGATAATTATGTTGACATCATGCTGTCAGTGTAGGTATATCATGTTTCACATTACATACTGTACAGCGGAGTGCTTTCATATCAATATGGCAGCTATGGTGATCATCACTTTTAGCATTTGCATAATAAATGCATGTCTGTGCTAAAGAGGGATTCTGATGTGAATGAAGGTCAAGTGAAATAAGCTAGCTGGGTATTAAGAACATAAATCTGGTGGAACTGATTAAGAAAATATCATCTTGAATAGGATTACACTTATTGGGCAAATCTGGAAATAATTTTCTAAGATGTGCCTGTCAAAATGTCTTATGTCAGTCAATTTGTGCCGGTCAAAAACAAATTCTATAAATTTCAATTTAAGTTGGTGACAGGTACGTTTTTAATATTGAAAGAAAGAAATACTAGTTTTAATGTTTTTTTTATATATCACAGATACTTCAACTTTCTAATTTTCTTCATTTCAACCACATGGACGCATTTGTTTGTACCAAATCGTCACCCATTTCAGCAAAGTACTCGGATACATAAATATTTGTGTGAAAATCACGAATATGCTGATAGTGCCATGAATTCAATTATGCGCAAACCTTTTTCCGGTTTGGCGGTGAACACTGTACCGTAAATTCGTAATACATTCAACAAGTTATCAACATTTGTTTTTACAAAGATTATAATGTGATTATTAATCAATAATTATGAATATTCTTAAGTTAATCTGAATGGAAACTTGAGGGTGCTATCAATAAATACTGGTTGTCTAAAAAGTTGCATCATGTGCTTGTTCAATCAATAATATGTCTTATCGGAAATATATATAATACATAGATAGTATGCTGATAATGTCAAAGTATATATAAATGAAACAAACTGAAAAGAGTTTGGTAAATGTTCCATTAAAAAAAATTCTTTTTATTATTGGGGGACGTTGTCATGAAAATAATTGCTTATATTGTGCTGGAATGTAATGTTCTAACTAGCTTTTTCTCAAAAGTCAGAGAGTTTGAATATAGGTATCACCCAAATTGCAAGTACGGGAGGCTACAGTTTTGTTGAAAAACTATGCGATTTTGTTCAATGTCTTGCCTTTATGACAACCACGTGACATCACATATTTTAGCAGCATATCCAAATCCCATTTACACAGCTAATTCTATATTATCAACTGATATCATTTAATGACACTGATGGGGGAAGGGACAGATAGAAGTTAAAAAAAAAAATCATCAAAGGTTTTGGCGACTTCAAGCCAATATTGCCAGTTATTTAGGTCAATCGCAGGTTATTTAGGTCACTCGGAATACGTCAGCCGGTTACGGATTCAGGAAGTTCAAAGTATTATTTATAGTGTCATCAGGCTTCATCAGGTCTAGTAATAGATTTACTCAATAAATGCAGTGGCGTGGTGATTGTTCAGTTGCCGCTAAGCATATGTAAGCATGTGAATGATATGCATTATAAACGTACAGCATCGAACTGATTCGATACAAAAACAACTGATTTTGTGTCAGACAAAATGACCGCTAATATTAAATTTGTGACTGTCAAAGCTTGACAAATGACAATTTTGTACCAGACAATGTGCATGACCGAGCACTTATTTCCAGGTTTGGTACATGTACATCCCTGTAGTTAAGAAAATGTCCACGGCAAAATAAAAGCTGTGGAGAAGTAGTACATGTCCACAGCATTTTCTATGGCAATTTTAGCATAAAGTAAACTACACCTGTTAGGCATTAAATGAACAATATGCTGGGGTGTAGTTAAGCAAGCAGCCATTTCATTTATTCAGGCACGGGAATTGTACACCCATCAGCATATACATGCCAGTAAATTTCACCCATATATATGCTTCAAGTAAAGTTCACCCATATATATGCTTCTAGGTTTATCCAATATGCCCCAAGGCTTTAACTGAAAGAAAAAAATAATTCAATTTAAGCACAAATGGAAACAGTTTTTCTGTATATCTGTCCACTGAGGTAACAATTTGGCCTCTAAAATACCCAAATTCATTTTCAGGTGTGGGACTTCGCCGTCCTGGACCCCTATTGGGGTATCAACGCTGCACCTAATCAGGGCCATTGCCGCTGCACCCAATCAGGGCCTTTAAGATGTATTCTTTGGATTTTAGGCTGAATACTGGCCAACCACCTTTTCCAATTCCCGTGCCTTGTTTATTTAATGTTCACATCAATGACATCAGAACCAACAACATTTAAAGGACAGAATAAAGAATGAACAATTTAGTCTGGGGAATTAACATAATATTTGTAAAATAATCTCTCTTCAAATTTAATTTAAGCATGTCTCCTACTGCTGATAACAAGTCATAAATTTTATTTAAAATTTATTCTGTCTGTGACTTGGGAATATAGCTACAAAAATCCATTGTAATTCATTTTTTTAAATGTTTAGCCTTAATATTGAAATCCGCTCCGACATAGTTACATTTCTATTTTATTGTAATGCTAAGCACTGTTTATCTGCCAGGAATTAATGTGCCATTTATTTTGGTGGCAGTGTTTGATTAAAAATTGTTCTGCAATGTTAGATACTCCCATGTAATAACAATACACATATTATTCCAAGTTGGCATTTTGCCAGCTGTGTTCTATGGATTTGTTCATATCACAGGTATTCAAATGAATGAAATGAGTCTAGTTGGAAATCAATGTTTTAGTTGCTGGGAATAATTGTGTTTGACTTAATCGGAATGAAACATTAATGTTCATATCACGAACTCCTTTCAAAGTGTTTATGGAATAGGGATAGAAACTAACGTTCGCCCACCCACCCGGGGTGAGTAAATCCTTACTGACGCTAGTCCCCCGGGCCAGTAGATTATTTTTTTCCAATCTTGTATTATGAATTTGTATTATTTTGATATTGTACCTGTCAGACTGATAATATGCAGATCATACCCATTAAAGATATTTATTTGATTAAAATGCACAAGTTTGCTGTACGTACTAGCAGAATTTTATCCTGTCTTTTTCTCTTTCGGCTGTTTTTTTATAATCTTTAATTTTTAGATCCACATCTTCCACCTCAACTAGTATACACACTATCGACATTTTAATGGTTAATAAAAAAAATTAAAACTTGGTAGCACCAATACAATTTCTCTTCTCAACATGAACTATACGTTACATCTGTAATTCGCATTATGGATCAACCCAATATTAAAATTACACTGGGGGACTAGTAATTTTTCATGGAACAAGTAAATAGTCTCCCAGGTAAGTGAAAATAATTTCTTAATTTCTACCACTGTGATATATTATGTACATGTTAATAGTGTGAGTTCTTTTATTATTTCTCAAAACATCAAATACGTGTAAATTCTTTAAATTATAAAACTATATTAACATTTCATCAATTACAAATAGGAACTTTTTTTAATAAATTTTTTTTTTAAATTCTCCCTCCTCTACATGCAGATATAAAACCGCTGCAATTAAGAAAATGTCAATGGCAAAATATATGCTGTGGAAAAATATTGTCCACAGTATTTTTCACGGCAGTTTTAGCATCACACATTTCCAACTCCGAGTTTGCTATAAACAAATACATGTGAACATTTGTTTTTAGTCTGTAGCAGTCTCCAAGGTATTACCGATTGCCATTGTCAATTTTGGGGATTGCTTACATCTAGTCTGATTGCGCTACTTGGAACATGGTTTTTGACGAATTAAAAACAAAATATATAACTTTTTTGTGTAGGTTGGTTTGTCCATTGGTTCTACAATGTTTAAACGGCAGTCAAAAGTAATTTTTTTACATTTCGA
>JAULBS010147402.1:0-12343 GCA_032355785.1 Symmetromphalus regularis
CTTTGTTAAACCAGTTGTGGACCACTGGTCGGTGTAAGTGGTATACACCTACCCACTGAGCCTTGCGAAGCACTCACCCTGGGTTGGAGCCGATACTGAGATTAAAAATCGCATGTCTCGACTGAGATTTGATCTCAGTACCTACCAGCCTCGAGTCCGACACCTTAACCTCTGCGCCACGGAGGCCGGTTCAGAAAAAAAACAAGAAAAAAAAACAAGAAAAAAAACCCCACCAACAAACCTTTAGTGATTTTTTTTTATTAGTTGTCCCTTGAAAGGTGGGTGCATGACTACCCCAAGCTCCGTGGCGTTTTAATTTAATAAATATAATAATAAGACCCATATAAACAATTTGGTGTGTAAAAAAATTGTGTTCTCTGTCCAAAAATGGTTTCCATAGAAATTTTCAATGGAAATGACGGCAAAGTATTATTTTAAAGGTAATCTTTATCGTAAAAAAAAAACATTGGATAGTGTCTTATATAATACTTTATGTACATTTGTGTAATATATTGATATAATTATGTTGGTTTAACAGGGTGTCATTTATAGAGAATGTTATTAAATATTTCACAAATAAGAACTGGAAAAAAAGATGTCAAAAATTTAATAGTCAAGGTAGAGAAAAGGTGTATGACGGGGAAAATTTCAGAAGGGTTGAAGAATCTCTTTAGATAACACAGATACGCACGCACGAACGCAAACAAACACATATGAGCGCGCGCTCACACGCACACACACGCACACACACAAACACACACGTCTACACAGAGAATACCGTTTTAAACAAATTGATAAAGCGATTCAGAAGCATGAAAATGCGTTTCAACTTCAAAATTACAAAATGTTCCACCCCAGAAATACAAGAGTTCATAAATAACCCTATTACAGTGATTTACAATTCAATTATTTACAAATCAATTAATAACCCTGCGATTTAATAAAATAATATTCCCCAGTTTCTCGACCTTTCTCGCAGACTGTGCAACTCTGTGTAGCGCCATACATCAAAAGAAAGCGCATGGACATGACGCGTTCAAGTCGCAATATATTGGGCAATAAAATACTCGAAGCTGTTGAGGATGGTTTATGGACACGGCTCATATCAACGAGAAACATTTATCAAAAATAGTATATTGCGTTTCTATTCAGTTTACTTTGAAAGCATGGTCTTCTCTGCGTAAGCGTATGTGTTCCCTTTTTGGGGTCTTTTGGGGGGATGGGGAAGGTTGATTTTTGCTCGAATTTAATGTTTTTAAAAGAAAATTCCACACTGATTTTTGCCCGAATAAGAAAATTGGTCCGTGTTGGTTACATACACACACGTACGCACGCACGCGCGCGCGCACACGCACGCACACACATATCTATATACAATAGGAATAAATACTTTGTGTAATATATTTTAAGGCCTTTTTAAATTATAATTATTGCTTGGCTAACGAATTTTATTTATCTAAAACTTTGGTTTTCTACAAAACCGTCTCGTTCGTTTATACTTCCATGTAATGGTACCAGCACATTGCATCTTGAATAAATCTTAAATATATATTCTTTTTCTTCAGTTATTTTAATAGTCTGTCATGTCGGTCACAGCTATAGCCCGTGAAAAAAAATAAGGTGTCATAAGAGAGGCGAAATGCAGGGTTTGCAACAACAATACTGACACCGTCAAAAATCAAATCTTTTTAATTATTTTTTTCCTTTTTAATTAAACTGTTAAAAATCGTTGTTTTGTGATTCAGGAGCCAGGAAATCACGTCACAGGTTATTTAAATTTCAAAATGCTCCTAGGTATAAATCTAATAATCACAAAATAAATTTTATCTTTTTTTTTAAATTATGATTTGAAAGATTAGTTTGTGATTCAGAGGCTGAAAATTGCGTTTTGAGCCATTAAAATTCCTATTTATTTTTAGATCAGATTCCTGATCGTAGTTTATTTTAGTACAAAAATATTTTTTAAATGTATGCGCCCCGGAACCCCATTCCACCCAATTTGAAACTTAAAATCATCTATACAGACTAGCACTTAATAATGACATCATTTCAATAAAATAAATTCTTTACTGTCAGTCTAGGGCTATAGAGATCAAATACAGGCCTCCCTAAAAATTATATTTCTAATAAAAAGTTTTAAATTAAACCACCACCACCACTCCGAACACGGACAATTTTTTTTTAACTGAATGAAATATAGATGCACATTGACAGAAATTATAATTACAATAGCACCTGACCATCTGAATATGTAGTAAAAATCTTCTATGTATATATTCCAAATATAGTAGGACTGAAAATATGATATTTATTGAGATTTTTGTTTTTTTTATTTTAATTGAAGCCAATATTTATTTACTAAACGTGTAAGATTTATTTAGAACATACACAAACACACACTCATACATGTGCACACACACACACACACACACACACACACACACACACACACAGCACACAGCACACACACACACACACACACACACACACACACGCACGTACACAAACATCACGGTCGAAATGTATTCACTTAAATGATCTTTTCCTCACATTTAAATTTCCAAGAACAGTCTTTGGAAACTCAAATCAATGTCGGAATTTCGACAAGAATTAAAACTTAAAATAGTACAACGTGGTTTCTTTGGAAAGATATTTTCAGTCTTAACACAGCTTGTATGGTCTTGTTAGCATATCTTATGAATGAAAATGTCATTTATCACCCCCAAATAATTTTTTTTTTTTATCCATATTAGTTAATTAATACATTCCTGGCACTAACAGAAACAACTAGAAACGCAATAATGAATTATTTCCTCCCTTAAGAATCTTTTTTTTCAATTTCTATGTGCTACTTGATCCATAACACGGTCTTGTATTCATATATACAATCAGAAATAATAATTAAAAAAAATAACTTATGAATATAATATGAAATAAATAAATAAACATGGAAGAGAAGAGTACATTCATGAATCGCGTGTGTAATATTATAAACAACTTAACAATTGTTTTTGTTTATACATATATATTAATGCAGGGCCGGCGCAGGCGGGGAGGGGTTGGGTTGGGTTGGGGGGGCATTTGCTTCCCCAATAATCTACGACGCTCTTTTTATTGCGACAATAGGTGTCCTAAAATATTGTTGGTTCCTGTGATTTGATTTATTTGTTCCATTTGTCATGTAGCTCACATTATTTATTTAATACATCCTGTAGCTTTTAAGGATTTGCATGTGGTACATTTATTGAGTACGTTGATGGCACCCTATTCAGGTTTTGCACCCCCCCCAATATTTAAACGGCTGCACCGGTCCTGACATGCCTTATATAATGTTGTTTTAATTATTTTAATTAGTATGAAGAAGAAAAGAAAAAAGAACGTCAAGAGAAAAAGAAAAACAGGAAGAGTAGTAGTAGAAGAAGAAAAAGAAGAAAAAGGAGGAAAAAAAAGAAAAAGAAGAAAAAAAGAAGAAAAAGGACTAGAAAAGGAGAAGAACAAAAAGAAGAAAAAAGAGAAGGAAAGGAAAGGAGAAGAAGAAAAAGGAGAAGAAAAGGAGAAGAAAAAAGGAGAAGAAAAGGAGAAGAAGAAAAAGGAGGAGAAAAAGAAGAAGAAAAAGTGGAAGAAAAGGAGGAAAAAAGAAAAAGGAGAAGAAAAGGATGAGATGAAGAAAAAAGAAGAAGATACGAAGAAGAAAAAGGAGAAGAAAAAAGAAAAGGAGGAGAGGAGAATAAGGGCGGGGAAGATTAGAGGAAATTCATTTACATGACACCTGTACAAGGTCAGAGTTAAAACATAGATAAATGAGTATGTATATAATGTTACCGTGAGTGGTGCTGCTGGGCTATCTTGGTGCATGATGTTGAAAAGACGACATCCGTAACACGGAGAGTGGAATTCTTCGTTCGTGAGAGAAATAGACGTAATCACACCTACAAGAACTGTCGAAAACCTGACCAGAACATCCATTGTAATCGCTGGCATGCCAAAAACGTGGTCACTATTCCTATAGCTTACGACATCCTCACCGCGATGCTTCTGTCATCGGCGTTCTTCCACAATAACTACAACCAATTTTAACTGGGATTAAAAGACAGCGGTTTTTTTCTTATTACTTCTAAAGCTTGTCATCCTTTCATTGAATTCTGTCAAAGCATTCCCAGAAAAGAAAATCCAATTAAGCAGATTCTCGTAATGATCTCTATTGGGTTTGTAAGGTGAAGTAGGAATGTATACATCAGTTTCATGCTTTAGGATGACACAGCCGACAGAACATCTATAATATCGAACGACAAAGCAAATGACAATACTGTATGTTTCAGAGCAATAAATCAGTTTGCAGAGAAGTATTTTTGCTTGGCTGTACTTTGATTCCCGGGATTATACAGATGCGCTCAATATGCCGACCACGCCAGTACCTCACAAACTAGGCTTTCTGAAAGGGTTGCGGTTCAATACATTTGAGTTTGCGATCAATCTCTCCCGCTGAACAGGGAACATTATCGGATTCTGTGGGACTATCGCCTCTTGTCCGCTCAGATCCCTCTTTGGCCAACAGATCTCATGTGACAGATTTCAATCGAATGAACTGCGAGATAGATTTACTGCTGTCAAGGATAGACTTTCTTTTACTGTCACTGTATTGGTGTTTGAAAGCGTGTGATTTAAAAAAAGTTTTCACACTGCTCACCACATAAACAAGAGAGATAATGTTGAACATCAAAAGGTCCATTCCACGACAATGTAATAAGTAACTAAATTAAATCTGAAGATCAAGAAAATGTTTAAGAAAGCCAGTGTTTTCTACTTTACTTTGATGAGAATCATTGTAAGATAATCAATGGCGGATTCAGAAAATCTATTTAGGGGTGGGGGCCAATAATATGATGCCGAAGGCCATTAACTCCCTCTAATGGAAAATACTACTACTAATGTTTTTTTTTAATATTATTTCAGTCGCAAAATTTTGTGTGTGGGTGAGCCCCTGGGGCCCCTTAGATCCGTCACTGACAATTATCAATCAAAATTTTGAACATACCATTACTAAATATAGTCTTTTTTTTTCCCTCAGGGAGATAATATTTAAAATAAACTGTGTGATGTTTGTATGCACATGCTACTGTTAGCAAGTGCATAAAAACATCTTACCATTACTGTTAGAAAATATGAGTCTTATGTATAACATACATTGCGTAGGGTGGCCCATAATTGTTTTGTCATTAATATTCAACTTTTTTCACTCGTAATGTCTACTGTGCTATTTGATTTTATCGGTAAGAAGTAGTGGGGGTAATTGACAGTTTTATAATGGCGAACTGCGTCTAATATAATCACATGTATGTTTAAGTACAGCAATATTTACTACTGTCATTAGTTTGTTCAGAATATCCAATTTTACGATACTTTTGTGACTGAGATCTCATATTAAAATGTTCTAAGGATTGTAGTGCATGTGTGCGGTAGTGCTTTCGAGAGTCGAAACTACCAACCTCTCCTTGGTGACAACTTAAAAAAATATATACTGTATCCAATCTTTTGAGGACAGATATTACAATATACATTTTCTCTCCCTCTCCTCTAAACCCCAAAGTAAATATATTCGACTACACGCGCCTTTCTTCTTTCTTTCTTTCACTAATATTGATTTTTGTTCATATTTTATATTGCATAAATGTCTTTACTGTCGTCTATGATGTATGCACTGTGGAAAAGGTCTAACAACTTGGAAAACTTGTGCCCAAAACAATTTGTTTTCTAAAAGCGATAAAATATGTTACAATCAACGTAAACATTGGTATACATGCGCCTTAGTGTATCATGATTAAAATGGCCATTCTTTTCAATATTCACACTAGTAAAATAAACACTTTAGGTCTTTCAAAACACATCAAAGGACATTTTTAAATATTTAACTAGAATACTGAAATGGTTTTGCTGTTTTCTCAAAATCATATCTTTGGAGTTTATTTTATATTCAGAAACACAAGATTGTCAACCAGAAATTTCAACTTTACTTTTTTACAATTTAAGTCAAATCCTATAGATTTATTTAATATTTAAACAAAATTCAAGACCTCTTGAAAAAAACACAATTAAAAGATTACCCTTATTAAGACTCCACAGATATTTACTAGTCAGTTGTTTGTTCAGATTATTCAATTTTACGATATAATGTACTTGTATAATTTTGTGACTCAGGTCGCATATGTATATTTGAAGCTAAGCTCCTATGGGTTTATTTAATATTCCAATAAATAAATAAATAAATAAAATGATCTCTTGAATAAACAAAATTAAAAGATTACCCGTAAAGAAAAATGGTGAATCCTTTTCAGCTTGAATTCTAATCAAAAATACGTTTTGGTATATTTATTATTTTTATTTTTTTCACGTCTCCACTAGACCACATTGATTTATTAATTATTGGATGCCAAACATTTGCCAATTTTGACACGTAGTCACGTGTGAGCCAGCCTCCAATAGGTTTTGAACCACTGTCATCAGCTTGAGAGTTCGACGTTCTACCGCTGGACCATCGAGGCTCATTTATACGTTTTGGTAATGCCATCATGTGGATTGTTTCTCTTTCACTTTCCTCACTGTTCACCAAAATGCGCTTCCTTTGTTTTATGTCATTTTAAGACATATGCGATGAATCATTATAAATACTCCCTCTCCAAGTCCATCTCTGATCACCGTGACTGTTTATGGGCTAGAACTCTCTAGGTAACGGGCAGAAAGCACAATAGTGACATGTATAATATAATTTAAAGTCTTTGTAATATGAATGTTGAAGAAGACGAATATCACTTTGTTTTAGTATATCCTTTGTACAGTATCATAAGAGATACATATAGTAAACCTTACTATTATAATAAACCATCAACATTTAAATTGACGCAACTACTGTCTAGCGATAACGTAAAACAGCTAATTAAACTTAGTAAATATTTAACCACTGCTACCATTCACAGAGCTGACAATATTGGTATGTGAGGTATTCACTACTGTATTGTATATTGTTATTACGCATGTATTAACCTTTTACTCTTAATTCTGTTCACCATTCCCCACAATGCGCTCATTATATTATGTTAATTATAAATATATATGTATGTCTATAAAATGTGTATTGTTTGGAAAATAAATACCTTTGTATTGTCCGTTCCAACTAGTGGTCCACAATTAGTTCATCGAAGGCCGTGGTATGTGCTGTCCTGTCTGTGGGAAAGTGCATATAGAAGACCTTTTGCAGCTACTCGGAAAGAGTAGCCTATGTGGCGGCAGCGGGTTTTCTCTAAATAAATATGTCATAATGACCATATGATTGACGTCCAATAGCCGATAATAAGATAAAAATCAATGTGCTCTAGAGGCATCGTTAAATAAAACAAACTTTACTTTACATGTAAAAACCCAAGAGATGTAACTTGTATTAATTTGAAAAGGGAACATTAAGTAAGAAAATGATACCTTAGTTGTTATAACAGCTCCAATAGTGATTGAGAAAGTCAGATATTAGTCGGTGAATATTTTAAGTGATAAAACTCCAGCCTATTTGAGTGATCAGCTCGTGACATGCGACTACCAGACAGTTTTACAAGCTATCTAAACGATGAGATATATCTCATGTTTCTCCCCGTTCCACACGGACATTCGTAACTGTTTTTCCGCTCCACTGGGGACGATTGATGGACTTTATAACCATATATAACTGGAAGACGGATACGCGCTCTGGTGTGTATTAAATTTAATGTTTGATTCTCATTCTCTGTATCCGTGGAGCCATATATCTAGCATGCTGACAGCTGGGCTTGTCAGACCTGACAGCGGCTTAGTTAGACGCTTTCTCCACTTGATTGCCGTCTTCTGTTGTTTGGAGATATCTTCAGGGAATTCCCTTTCTTCAGTATTCATTACAAAGAGTCCAAGTCACACTTTCTAGAACGATCACGTTATTGGATCGTATTGGTTGTACCTCATATCATACAGCGCGTAATAATCTATATTTCATCAATAAAACTGGTTTATGAGGTAAAATAACATACAAATTGCAGACTTGGAAATAATTATTTTTGTTATACCGGTATAATTCAGTTTGTGCCGGTGAGTGCTGAAAATGTTCGTGACACACAATTTAATATGCATAATTAGAAATATGCATAATTAGAAATATGCGTAATTTAGATTTTATATAGTATATTCCTATTATTATTTAATTTAGTCATATTTTAATAATATACACAATTGAGATCGTTTGTTTGTTTGTTTGTTTTTGTTTAACGACACCTCTAGAGAACATTGATTTGTTAATCATTGGCTATTGGATTTTACACATTTGATTATTTCGGCACGCAATCGAGTGTAAGCCAGCTTCTGTCCACTGTCTTCAGCTTGAGAGTCCGATGTCCTACCACTGGACCACAGAGATTCACTCCAGTGGCACCGAGTCTGTTTTATATGGAGATGTTAAATTTCAAAGAAAGTTATAACACAAAATTTAATGTCAGATTAAATTAACATAAAGGAAAGGAATGTTTGTTTAATGACACCCTTGCACATTGTTTATTATTTTACCTGCTCTTGTGGAACAGTGGTTAAGCTATGAGACTCGTGGCTGATAGGTACTGGGGTCGAATCTCAGTGGAGGCATGGGTTTTTTAATCTCAGTATCGGCTCCATCCCAGAGTGAGTGCTCCGCAAGGGTCAGTGGGTAGGTGTATGCCACTTGCACCGAGCAGTGTTCCACAAATGGTTTATCAAAGGACGTGGTATATCCTATTCTGTCTGTGAGATAGTGCATAAATTATAAAAGATCCCTTGCTGCTTATCAATAAGAGTAGCCGCATTAGTGTGGCGGCCGCAAGTTTCGTCTCTCTATTAACGCTAACCTCTGTCCTGGGCAGACAGCACAGGAAGTTGTGTTGTGTGCCCAGGACAGCGTGCTTGAACCTTAATTGGATAATGTTTTGCGACTTTAGATATATCTTTATATATAGGTAACTTTTTCAGAGCAAGGGACCTTTTAAATGCACTTTCCCACAAATGACTAAAAGAACTAATTTTGTGACCGAAAATATCTATTTGTTCTGGACATTCACCGGTCACCGGCTGCTTATTTCCAGGCTTGAAATTAATTAGTAAGTAACGGGCTATTTCCTTCCAGTGAAATTGAAACATGGCTCTTCATCAGTAGTTTGGACTATCGTCAGGAATAATGTTAACTGTCTTTTATTTTAAAATACTAATTTGTACTTACACCAAATGGCTCTTAGACCAAATGGGATGACACCTATATAGCGGCAGCTTCTCTCTTACTGGTATTGCCAACACACAAACTCATTACTTTTGATTAGTGAATAAACTAAACTTAGTGATTATTTCACTTAGAGTTCACCCTGGAAGATCGCGAATGAGATTCCCCAGAGAAAACGATGGTGTGACAGGACATGAAGTCTTCTGGAGTTAATGTTTGCATCATAACAATTGTCCCCGATTCCTCTCACAGGCAGACGACAAACATACAATGTCTTCAGAGTTAATGTTTGCGTCATAACAGTTGTCCATGATTCCCATCACGAGCAGACAACAAAGACCATTGACGTAGCTTGGGTCTTTTTTCTAGTGAGGCAATGCTAGTTATTTCTCGTATTTTAATCTACTTTTATAATATTAATCACATTAATTTTTTTTCTGCAAAATTGTTAGTGAGGCAATTACCTCATTGCCTTAATGGAAACTACGCCATTGAAGACACGATGTCTTTAGAGTTAATGTTTGCATCATAACAGTTGTCCTTGATTCCCATCACAAGCAGACGATAAATACACAATTTTTCTGAGGTTAATGTTTGCGTCATAAGAGTTGTCCCTGGTTCGCAGACGACGAATACACAATGACTTCTGTAGTTAATATTTGCGTCATAACAGTTATCCGTGATTCGCAGTCGACAAATACACAATGTCTTTTGGAGTTAATGTTTGCATCATAACAGTTGTCCCTGATTACCATCACAAGCAGACAACAAATACACAATGTCTTTTGGAGTTAATGTTTGCATCATAACAGTTGTCCCTGATTCGCAGACGACAAATACACAATGTCTTTTGGAGTTAATGTTTGCATCATAACAGTTGTCCCTGATTCGCACCATCAGCAGACGACAAACACGCAATGAGTGTCTTATTTAATAATCTCTCGAGACGAACGTCTAATAATATTCTAAAATTGGATATATGTTTTTCAAAAAAAGAAAAGATTAGTTTCTCGAATTTACACTAGTCATCGTGTATCTTAGATAATGCGAATTGCCTTCACTCCAACGACATTAAAATGTTCTTCTGTCACTTGGTGTAATTGAATAAAGACACGATCGATCCACAACGTATGTTTGGTGCTTGCTATACGTTATCAAGTCTACATGACAAACGTTGTGTTTAAAACTGTGAGTTTGCATAAGGCGGAATCCATGGGATGTTTCAACAGCGATGTTGAACACGACTTCTAAATTTCAAAAGCTTAAGAATAGTTTCAGTATCCAAGTCAAACAAGTACAGATAAGAAATGATTGTTTCTTTAACCACCATTGGCCAGGAGTATGTATATAAGGGTGTGGTGGGGGGGGGTGGGGGCGAGGGCAACTACATAGAATGCCTCGGGAGTGCAGTGGTTAACTCATTGGACCAGTGGCTGGTAGGTACTGGGATCAAATTTCAGTCGAGGCATGGTATTTTTAATATCAGTATCGGCTCCAACCCAGAGTGGGTTCTCTGTAAGGCTCAGTGGGTAGGTGTATACCACTTATACCGACCAGTGGTACACAACATGTTTATCAAAGGCCGTGGTATGTGCAGTCCTGTCTGTGGGGTAGTCCATATAAAAGATCCCTTTCTTCTTATCGATAAGAGTAGGAACATTAGTGTGGCAGCAGCGGCTTTCGACTCTCCTACTAATACAAATGTCTGCCCTGCCTAAGAAGCCAAGTTATATTCCTCTGACACTGATATTCAACCTTATTGGATATAAAGAAAAAAATATAATTCAAACCTAACCTAACCTAATCTTAATCCATAGGCGTAAATCCTGGGGGCACACATCCCCACTTTTGGACAGGGGGATTCCTATATAATTATTTCTCCCCCTCCCCACTTTTTTCTTCGAATAATTGAAATATAATGCCTAAATAATTATATTTTCCAGTATGTATCTTTATGATATCAATGTAACACTCAGCCATGTAGTCTTAGCGCAAATATATCGAAATACACATGGGATCTATTATAGTTTCAAGGTTTTAGCAAGAAAAGACATTTCAAAAATCTTGAATTTTCAAAATAAAAATTAGCGGGGCTTGCCTCCACACATCCCCAGCTCCGTACCCCACTTCCAGGAAACGACTGTCGCCCATGCCTTAATCTATCATCATACAAGTAATAAAAGGAGAACGGATTCAATGAGTTTTATCTGTTCCTGTCTCCCGGCAAGTGTATGCATTATGCGGTAAATAAGAAATCTCACCACAGAGATGCAGCTAAATATATAATTGAAAAGTCGTTGGTGAGATTGCGTTACAGGGAACCCATCAGACAGATATTGCTAAGCTTTAAGACAAGGCGTTTAATTACAAACTGTCTCTAGTAGGCGCTTCTCTTGAGGGCATTCTAATACGATCACTGGACAATCACATCATATCTAATTACTCACTAACGTTCATTGTCCACTAGCTAGCAGTCTGTCCCTGTAACAAGAGTGTACACTTTAAAATACAGCTTTATTCTCGATGATATTACTTGATTGTCTTTACTCTCGATGATATTACTTGATTGTCTTTACTCTCGATGATATTACTTGAATGTCTTTACTCTCGATGATATTACTTGAATGTCTTTACTCTCGATAATATTACTTGAATGTCTTTACTCTCGATAATATTACTTGAATGTCTTTACTCTCGATGATATTACTTGAATGTTTTAACTCTCGATGATATTACTTGAATGTGTTTACTCTCGATGATATTACTTGAATGTGTTTACTCTCGATGATATTACTTGAATGTCTTTACTCTCGATGATATTACTTGAATGTCTTTACACTCGATATTACTTGAATTTCTTTACACTCGATGATATTACTTGAATGTCTTTACTCTCGATAATATTACTTGAATGTCTTTACTCTCGATGATATTACTTGAATGTCTTTACACTCGATATTACTTGAATTTCTTTACACTCGATGATATTACTTGAATGTCTTTACTCTCGATAATATTACTTGAATGTCTTTACTCTCGATGATATTACTTGAATGTCTTTACACTCGATATTACTTGAATTTCTTTACA
>JAULBS010147413.1:0-12343 GCA_032355785.1 Symmetromphalus regularis
GGTTTTTATTTCTCGTATTTTAATCAACTTTTATAATATTAATCACATTAATTTTTTTCTGCAAAAAGAATCTAGTGTGGCAGTTGCCTCATTGTCTCAATGGAAGCTACGCCACTGAGGACAGTAGAAAATGAAATCCGAGAGGGCAGTCGGAGCTGGGGGCTGCTGGAGAAGCTGGCAAAAGACAGACAGCAGTGGTGATCTCTGGTTACAGCCTTATGCACTTCTTAGCATTTTTCCATTAGCAGCAAGGGATCTTTTATATGTAGTTTCCCACATAAAGGACAACACATACCGGGACCATGATATAACTGTCATGGAGCATTGGTTGTGAGTGGTGGAAAAAACAGTGAATGAATCACCTAATGAGGTTCGAACATATGACTAAAGAACTCCAGGCGAATACTCTACCACCTCGAGGACAGGATTAAATATTTGTCAGGATTAAGGATTTATCGTCATTACGCCTACAAGCATTCCGCTTATAGCCATTTCGCCTTCCAAACATTGCCGTTACAGGATGTCCATGATCCAATTCCGGAAATAATAGCTGGCGTCTGGTGGCGTTCTTTATTGGGGTATGACATTCTATGAGGATGACTCCCGAAGGATTCTGGGGTGGAGCTGAGCAGCCATGAAAATGTGGAATTCCAACAACTGTCTATATCTTATCCACACCCCTTGCCCAAGAGTTCACATTTCCCAAGATCACGTGACAGGAATACATAAGTACCTGGCCAAAGAGAAAATTGCCAAGGTAAGATAGAAATGAAACATGTATGTTTCTATTAAAAATTATGATTAAAATGTTGAGAAAAATAACAACCAGTAGGCGAAACGGCTGTAGGCGAAATTGCTGTAGGCGAAATTGCTGTAGGTGAAACGGCTGTAGGCGAAATTGCTGTAGGCGAAACGGCTGTATGCAAAATGGCGTGAAGCCTTTGTAAGGGAAGCATTGAAGAAATGGAGTAATCACGTTTTACTCATTACTTGAAAAAGGAATACATGTATAAGTTTAACTATATTGCTTATTAGAAACTAAATATTCTGGGTTAAAATATTTCCTACAAATGAACCATAGTAGCAGAGACGAAACAACATTTAAGCTTCGGTATGAAAGGCGAAAAAAAAAATGAAATTAGAAAAATAAATAAATGAGCCGATTTTCAAAATGACTTTTTCCCGGAGATACAGATTTTTTGATGATTTATACATTTTGTGAGACATATTTAGCAACACTAATGCAATTTTTTTCAGACTTAACCTAAAGAAGAAACTCCATACCACTGCATAGGTTACTAAATCAGTTGCAAGGTGTTATCTATAGGCGCCTCTCTCTCTCTCTCTCCCCTCTCGCTTTCTCTCTCTCTTTCTCTCTATCTCACTCTCTCCCATATCCCTCTCTCTCTCTCTATCTCGCTTTCTCTCTATCACTCGCTTTCTCTCTCTCACTCTCCTCCCTCCCCCTCTTTCTCTCTCCCCTCTCTCTCTCTCTCGCCTTTTCTTATTCTCTCTCTCTCTCTCTTTCCCTTTCTCTCTCTATCTTTCTCTCACACACACTTAAAACAAAATTGGCGGAGTAGGGGCAGGGGAGATTCGCTTCGAGACACTCATAGAGGTGTTATTCAGAATCGGTCCTTCTAAATTTCAAAATCCGTCTTTGGTGTTTAAACATCCACAACAAACAACCCACGAGGGATTTATTATCTTTATATAAATCTGTGCTTTAATTAGTTGCAAAAAAAGAGATAAAAATGATAAAATACAAGTACGTAAATCTCCATTAATAAAAGCAGGAACACGCCAAGACGTCGCCATTTTGATTGACTAGT
This sequence comes from Symmetromphalus regularis, assembly GCA_032355785.1. NCBI lineage: Eukaryota > Metazoa > Mollusca > Gastropoda > Neomphalida > Neomphalidae > Symmetromphalus > Symmetromphalus regularis. Next base: position 1,833 of record JAULBS010147413.1, read on the forward strand.
ACACGTATGAACAAAGATTAAGCTAGACGGGTTACGAAAAGAGTGACCGCTTGAATACCGCGCGTAACGTCGATTCCTCTCTGACTATAGATTGATGGCATATTATGACAATGACTTATTTTACAGATTCAAACTGAATATCGACTGCTGGCAATTTCAGCTACTTTCTTGAAAAGCAGAGCCGCTCACACGCCGCGTATTATCATACAGAACCGGTTGTGTCGATACCAGCACGTGACCTGCACAACACCATTCTGTCCAAGTCTGATTGTACTACTACGTTATGTAAATAATCCTTTCTCCAACAATAACAGATTTATTGTGCTCTCTATACCCAAACTGTTTACTCTGAAACCAAACCGTTATCCTCCATTCCAAACACAAACGTTCCAAAGTGTCGCTTTACTGATACAATCATCTTAGGAGAGGTGATAAATTCAGCCCCCAAAACAATGAGGGGGCGTCATTTTATAATAAATAAAAACATTGTGGATTTTGTTTTCTTTCTTTAACGAAAGCTCAGTTCCGCTTTTTGTAAAACAATTCACCTGACCATATCGTAAATATACTGAACAGCAAAAGAAACGCAAATTTAATTTGCAATGTTTGATTGAATAAAAGTTAACCATATTTTGTCGTTGATTGTTTTGCTTACTGGAGGCATGTGTAGAGAAGTGTAAAGCGTACGCAGCATGAGTTTTATGGTTTTATGAAATTTTCATCTACTTTTATTAAACTGGATCTAAAAAAATATTTGCGTTTCTTTTGCTGTATAATATACATTGTCTTTTTATCGATTTATTTTTTAAAATTCATTTTTTTATTTTTATTTATTCACCGGCGTAGGAAACGGGTGGGGGGGGGTCAAGTGGCATGTGCCTCTCCCCCCACTTTTTAGATATTTCGTACTTATTTATTCATTTTCCAGTGTAAATATATGTATGTGTCTGTGTGTGCTCCCCCCACCACCCCTTCCCACCAAGGGCGAAAATCCGTTCCTGAAAGTGAAGGGGGACGAAATATACCCTTGACCAAAAAGTGGGGGAACGGAACATACCCTTGACCAAAAAGTGGGGTGTACGGACCGTCCCGCTGTCCCCCCCCCCTTCCAAAATTATAGACCACTTGTGTACTTCGGTATAATTTGCGCTAACACGACGTGAAGTGTTACATTGATACAATAGAGAGAAATACCGGTAAAGATTATTATTTAGGCATTTTAATTTTAATTTCAATGAAATTTTCAGTTTTTCTAATTAAAAAGTGGGTGGGGGGGATAATTATATAGGCGTCCCCCCTGTCAAAAAAGATAGGATTTACGCCCATGAAACTAAGCATATGTGCAATTAAAAGATAATCTTTGTATAAATTTGCAATCATAATTTTGATTCTGTGCAGCAGGATATGCAAATAACAGTAATATGCTATTATCAGGAATGCAATTAAGTGGACTTGACTGTATAACCACTTGTTTACCATTTTTTTTTATAAAGAGGACTCCCTGGAACACACCTGTTTCTTTTCTGATGGTCCGAACCTAAAACCTAAGGGTCCACAATGTAGTCAAGAGTTGAAAAAAACTGGATTTGCATTAAAAAATTCTTTTTATTCTTTGTTTTTGTTTGTTTTATATTGAATAAATGAATTCTTTTTAAGGACACTAAAATGTCCCAGTACACCTCCACTCACCCACTATTGTTTATTCATGACTGAGTCGATTATATAACTGAAACAGTTTTGATATTTATATAAGAGTCCATGGGAACCTAGTCTCTGATTTTGGGGGTCAAGATGACATTTTATTGCATCATTTATGCAGGTTTTGCTAGGCCGGTAAATCCCAGGCATAAATTGTTTTTTTTTCTTTTAAGTTATAGCTGTGAGTGTGGTGCAGTGAGGTTTGGTGGAAAATGCCAAATGCTATAAATGGCTTTCTGAAGCAGCTAGTTCGTAGAAAAGCCATCGACCTCTGTGAAGATACCGCCCTAGCTCGTGTCCTGTCTACAGTCGATCTTATTGGTTTAGGTGAGTAAATAAATAAAGTGTCTTATTTAACGACGCCTCCTCAGCACATTGGAAGTCAATCATATGCTCATTTGGACATATTTATTTAGAGAAAACCCGCTGCCGCTACATAGGCTACTCTTTCCGATAAGCAGCAAGGCTTTTTTATACGCACAGACAGGACAGGACAAAACATACCACAGCCTTTAATGAACCAGTTGTGGACCACTGGTTGGAACGGAAAATAGCCCCAACTGCAAATGGGTCCATTGAGAAGGATCGATGCGACGACCGACCGTTTCACAGGCGGACACGTTACTGTTTGAGCTACCTTCCGCTCTGGCGTGGGTGACATTTCCATCAGTGATATTTAAACGTGTCATATTTAGCTATTTTCACATATATTAATGATTTAAACAATTGCAGACTAACCGATCCTTCAAACGGGCGTAAATTCCGGGGAAGGATGGGAAAACATATCCCCACCCACATTTTGACGAAGGGAATGCCAATATAATACCCGTTGCCCCCATTTTGCTTCAATTTTCCCCCAGTATTTCTCTTTATATCAATGTAACGCTTAGCCATGTGGTTTTAGACCAAATATATCGAAGTACACAGATGGTCTATTGTAATTTGAAGCTTTTTACCGGAAAAGACATTTCAAAAACCTTTGTCTTTCAAAAAAAACAACCCACAAAAACATAGGGTGTGCGGCATGCCTCTACCCCAGCCCCCGGCCATGTCCTCCCACTTCCTGGAAGCCGCCCCCCCACGGCTCCGTTCCCCGCTTTCAGGAAGTGATTATCGCCCATGAATGACCTAATTATACACCACAGTAAAAAAAAGGTTAATACGACGCACTCAAATTATGCTGGTGTGTTACCATATTATGAAGGTTTGTTTTGTTGTCATTTTAAGTATACTGGTCGGATCGATCGTTTTCAGTGAAATCATTTGCAGTTTGGGCTATTTTCCATTCCATCCAGTGGTCCACAACTGGTTCATCAAAGGCCGTGGTATGTGCTGTCCTGTCTGTGGGACAGTGCGTATAAAATATGTGGCGGCAGTGGGTTTCCTCTAAAAGTATATGTCAGAATCACCATATGATTGACGTCAAATAGCCGATGATAGATAAAAAAACAACAATGTGCTATAGAGGCGTCGTTAAATAAAACAAACTACTTTTTAAGTTTACTGGTAAATTGCTTTAATTGATAGTAATTTGCTTTTTGAATTTAGCTGATATATTTCAATATAAAAATTAATAGGAGGATTGCCACCAATTCCTGCCGGGCGCACTTTTATTTGGCTTTAGAATTATAATTTCAAAAATGCAATACATTTCAGTACAAATTTTTTTTGGAGGACTATACCTTCTGCAATTACGAAACTACGCTTTTAAAGCAGTACAATCATTGTAGCACAAAGTGGCAGACCTCCAAAAATAGAACAGTAACTCGGTTGGTAGGTAAAGAAATGGGATCAAATCTCAATTTAGACATTAGATTTTTAATCTCGATACCGGCTCCAATCCAGGAAACGGTCCACAACTGGTTTATCAAATACCGTGATTTGTGCTATTATGTCTGCGGGAAAGCGCATATAAAATATCCCTTGCCAGGCGCGGATGCAAGATTTCTAAAAGGGGGGTGGAGGAGATCCAAATGTTCACGTCCTACCAATCCTTTCTTTACAGTGTAACGTCGTCATTACGTCATCATCACTGTGACGCTATTAACAAACCAATCCTTTCTTTACAGTGTATCGTCATCATTACGTCATAATCACTGTGACGCTATTAACAACCAATCCTTTCTTTGCAGTGTATCGTCATCATTACGTCATAATCACTGTGACGCTATTAACCAATCGTTTCTTTACAGTGTATCGTCATCATTACGTCATAATCAATGTGACGCTATTAACAAACCGATCCTTTCTTTATAGTGTAACGTCATCATTACGTCATAATAACTGTGACGCTATTAAACGGCTAATCCTTTCCGTAAGAATATTAACACACAATTACATATTCTTAACACATTATTCAAAAAACTAAACAAGCAATGATAAAAGTAATGAGATAATATTGGAGATACACCATCGGCGTCAATCTGGCTTTAAAAGTGAGGGGGCAAACTACTGTGCGCCTCAATGTATGACAAAGTTTGAAGGTTGTTTCTTACGTCGAGTTACGTCAAAAATGACGTTCTTACAAAACCATGATAAAAGCCATTTTAAATAAAGAAATTAAATTAGATGGTTTTTTTTAAAAACATTTAATTTTATTGTTGTTGTCGCTGTTGTTGTTAAACGAAAAAGTGGGGGTAGGGGCATTTATATAGATTGTACCCCGGCGTTGAAAAGTGAGGGGGACGCGTCTCCCCTATCCTCACCGATCGACATCCATGAGATACACACAACCATATTTCCAGTTACGTGATTAGTATACCTTAGTAGGCCTGTAGGAACGATGGTGGGAGGAGGGGGAGGGACAAGCGATCCCACTTGCAGTAGCGGATCCAGGGCGTACAGTGGTCCGGACCCCCCAGTGTAAGGACGTCAAAATTAACCTTTACCCATCACATTTGGACACCCCCTTTCAGAAATCCTGCATCCGTGTCTGACTTGTGAGCTTTCTTTTTTTTACACTTTAATGTTTGCCATTGTAACCAAAATTTTATATAGAATATCAGGCGCGGATACATGCTTTCTAAAAGGGGGGTCCAAATATGATGGGTGAATAGGACGTGGGAAAATTGTTAATTTTCACATCCTTCCACTCGTAAAAAAAAAAAAAAAAAAAACAAGAAAAGGAGGAAGGGGTGCCGGACTCCCTGGATCCTCCTCTGGATCCCCTACTAAGTGTGTAACCGATACTTTAGTGCCCCTCCATCCACTCACAAAGTCGTTCCTACGGACCTGCTGGGCAGGGCAGGATTTTGAAACGTGCCCCCGTCCATGGCGGTTCGGGCACGACCCCCCCCCCCCGCCCGAGCCCCGTGTCCTAAGCCCAGGGCACCGGGTCCGGGGCGAAAAGATAAGAAAAAAGGGAGAAAAGAAGAATTTTGGGTGGACAAAGAACAACTGCTTTAGTAGTAAATGGGGACTTAAAGATACACTTAATGAACTGTGACTGTAATAAAATGTATTTCGTTGTAGGTATTGGCAGTACTCTGGGAGCTGGTATCTATGTAGTAGCTGGACAGGTTGCGAGACAGACTGCTGGTCCGTCCGTCGTTCTGTCATTCTTCATCGCAGCAGTCGCGTCTATTTTAGCAGGTGTGAATTTACCTTTTTCTCTTCTTAATGTACAAAGGTTATTTATTTGCCAAAAAATATACATTTTATAGACATACATATATATTAATAATTAAAATACTAGTAACATAATGTGCGCACTGTGTGTAATGGTGAACAGAATCGATAGTAAAAGGTTAATGCATGTACATGCGGAGCTCGCCGCAAAGCTGGGTCTGCAAATTATATATTTTAAAGTGGCAACATTATATTTGCGTTTGTACAGGATTATGCTATGCTGTGTTCACATCTCGGATGCCCAGAGCTGGATCTGCTTGCGTGTATAATTGTGGAAAGTATACAGTTTAAAGTGACAACATTATATTTTTATTTGTACAGGATTGTGCTATGCTGAGTTCGCAGCTCGGGTGCCCAAAGCTGGGTCGGCCTACGTGTACAGTTACGTCACAGTGGGGGAATTTATAGCTTTTGTCATCGGCTGGAATCTCATCTTGGAATATGTCATCGGTAACACTCCTTTAAGCCTAAAGTTTGAAACACACTAGTCAGACTTAAACCTATAGGACCTCTTTGTTCCTGATAATGCTTGGCATACACTAGTCAGACTTAAACCTATATGACCTCTTCCTTCCTGATAATGCTGGGCATACACTATTCAGACTTAAACCTATAGGACTGCTTCCATCCTGGTAATGCTTGGTAAACACTAGTGAGACTTAAACATATAGAACAGATTCCATCGTGGTAATGCTTGGCACACACTAGTGAGACTTAAAACTATAGGACAGATTCCATCGTGGTAATGCTTGGCACACACTAGTGAGACTTAAACTTATAGGACAGATTCCATCGTGGTAATGCTTGGCATACACTAGTGAGACTTAAACATATAGGACCGCTTCCATCCTGGTAATGCTTGGCACACACTAGTCAGACTTGAACAATATTATATTATAATATTATGTTACCTCTTCCACCTTGATCAGACTTAAACCTATAGTACCTCTTCCAAACATCTAAACTGGGGCTTTTTCAAAGATCTTCATTGGGGCTAGCTGGACTATCTTAACTGGAACTATTTGAAACATCTGAACTAATTAAGCATTGTAAAATTTAAGACAGGAAGGGGAGATTACAGATTTTAAACTAACACAAAAAACTGAATTTAAAGTTCATCTTTTTCACAGGTACGGCCAGTGTGGCGAGGGCGTGGAGTGCGTACTTTGACTCTCTCCTTGACTTCAAAATCAAAACCTTCCTCAACTCCACAATGCCAATCCACGTGGGCGGACTGTCGGATTACCCAGACTTCTTTGCATTTGGGATCACGTTGCTGCTCACGGTGATTCTCATGGTCGGAGTGAAGGAGTCGACCACGTTCAACAACATCTTCACGCTTGTCAACATCCTCGTTGTCCTGTACGTCGTCATATGCGGCGCGTTCAAGGCAGACCTACACAACTGGAATATTACTGAAGATGAGGTTTGGCAGATTTTAGGGATTTAGAAGGGCAGGGGTACGGATTCCCAATTATCCATCAATTTGTAAATATTTCCGATTATAATGACATACAATGTGTATATATATGTTCACAAGGGCGAAAATCCGTTCCTGGAAGTGGGAAGGGGTAGGAACGGAACACACACTTGTCCAAAAAGTGGGGGGACTGACCATACCGCTGCTCCCCCCCCCTTCGCACCACCGTTATAGACCACTTGTGTACTTCGGTATATTTGCGCTAAGACGACATGGTTTAAAATGTTACATTGATACAATAAAGAGAAATACTGGTAAAGATAATTATGTAGGCATTTTAATTTTAATTTCACTGAAATTTTCTGAGCAAAAAGTGGGGCGGAGGATAATTATATAGGCGTGCCCCCGTATTATAGGCTCCAACCCAGTGTGTGCTTCGCAAGGTATACAACTTACACCGACCAGGATACACAACTGGTTTTTACAAAGGCCATGGTATGTGCTGTCCTACCTGTGAGATAGTGTATATTAAATATCCCTTGCTGCTTATCGATAATAGTTCCCGCATTAGTGTGGCGGTAGCAGGTTTCGTCTTTATATTAACACTAACCTCTATCCTGGACAGACAGCACAGAAAGTTGAGTTGTGTGTTCATGACAGCATCCTTGAACCTTAATTGGATATAAGCACGGAACGAAATACAACCAACCACTCAAAATGAAACTAGTGGGCGACTGGGATTGCTTATCAGCCCAGCATGGCAGTCTGCCTATGTAACGAGGACCCAGAAAATAAACTATCGATCGAAGCCATTAAATACCAAACCCTAGGGCACCAGTCTAGTGTAGCCATCTAGTCGTTGATGAGTCCGTCGTGGATCACTGTCTGGCGAGATAGCTCGATAGCGACAGATAATAATGAGTTGCGCCCAAAAGCCGTATTTTTAGGTGTGTTTTTTATGTGTATCGTTAAACATTTATGTCTTTAATTTATTTCTTCGGAATGTAACGAATTTTTAAAAATGTTTAACGTTTGTTTATTAAAGCGTCGTAAAGTCTACTTACCACCTCTGCTATTACAGAAAAGGCGATAAAATATTTGATAATGTTGATCATTTACGCTATTCATTAGGTCCTCATTGGGGGAGACGGATATAGCTCAAACGGTAGAATGTCCACCTGTGAAGCTGTCGGTCGTTGGATCGATCCTTCTCACTGGACCATTTGCAGTTTGGGCTATTTTCCTTTTCAACCAGTGGTCCATAGTTGTTCATCAAAGGCCGTGGTATGTACGGTCCCATCTGTATGTCGATGCATATAAAAGACCCTTGCTGCTTATCGGTAAGAGTAGCCTATGTGGCGGCAGAGGGTTTACTCTAAAAAATATGTAAGAATGACCATATGATTGACGTCCAATAACCGATGATAAGATTAAAATCAATGTGCTCTAGAGGTGTCATTAAATAAAACAAACTTTACTTTGATCATCCATTGCTGCTATACGGATTTGTATTGAATTTGTTTCATATTTCATGACACATATCTCAAAACTAACTATATGTCATTAGAAAAACTGTAGAAATGTCTAAAATTCATACAAAAAATACTTTTTCCTTTCAAATCAATACTTTTACTGAAACACGACCTTTTATGCAGAGGAAAGGGGAAGAAGAACGAAAGAAAATCTCTACTTTTCATTTCACAGGCAGTGAACATACAATATATATATATAAAAAAATGAATATTCATTGAAAACGCCATGAACATGCACTTATCATGACATTGTAATGTACAAACAACAAACACGAAATGCATAATAAATTATTTGTATTTAATCTGTAATGCATACTCCAAAACACATGATGTACATGTAATTAACATGCAATGAACATACACTTGCGGTTAATAAACACTTATCAGGCCCATAGAAACCACTTTGGTAGAGGGGCAAACTCTGTAATAGATTTTAGTTACAATGGCAAACATTAATGTATAGAAAGGCTCACAAGGGGGTGGGTGGGGGTGGAGTTACATATAAAATGAAAAGCTTGCAATGCGCATACAATCAACAAGCAATGTATACGAAATGGTTGAATAAGAAATAGCATGGACGTTGGAACGAAATTCATATTGGGGCGGGGTGGGGGTGGGGCTGCTCCCGTTTCTGAAGTTCAAAATATGCCGATGAATAATTGAATGAAGAATAGGGAATATATTTATGGGTATTATGGGGGAGGGAGGGCTGAAAAACTCCAGTCCTCCGGTTCCAACGCCCCTGAATAGTGTAATTGTAATTTTCCATCTTTTCTGTAATATTAGAGGCGTTGGAGCAGAGGGGGCGGGGGAGGGGGGGCTAGGGGCTGCAGCCCCCAATAATTCTCATAAATATTTTCCTTAATTATTGTTGAATTATTCACGGGCAAATTCTGATGTTCACAAACAGGAGCAGCCCCCTCCCCCCCCGAGTATGAATTTTGTTCCAACGCCCCTGAACATTACATGCATATTAGCTGGTAATAATTATGAACATGTATTAACAGTCCCTTCGAAACAGGCCACCATTTATTTCTTGCTAAGCACCCTACCAAAAATAGCCTAAGTAAAGTTTTTTTTTATTTAACGGCGTTTCTAGAGTTCACTGATTTTTATCTTATCATCGGCTATTCGACGTCTAATATAATTATGACACATATCTTTAGAGGAAATCCGGTACCGCCACATAATCTACTCTTTCCGATAAGCAGCAAGGGGTCTTTTATATGCACTTTCCCACAGACTGGACAGCACATATCACGGCCTTTGATGAACCAGTTGTGGACCACTGGCAGGAACGAAACATAGCCCAAACTGCAAATGGATCTGCTGAGAAGGATCGATCCGATGACCGACCGCTTCACATGCTGACACGCAACCGCTTGAGCTATATCCCGCTCCACAAAAATAGCCATGCCAAATTAAATACACTACACAGCAAAAATAGACACATATGTTTCACATATGAATTGGCGGACATATGTTTCACATATGTTAAACATATGTTTAACGTACGTTATGTTAAAAATATGTTTGCAAAGGTATCTTTCACATACGTTTCTTTGAACATATGTTTAACAGAACAAATGTTTAACGTACGTTTTAGATATGGATATTTATGGATTTTTTCCCCCTAGTAATCAGCAAGATGTCATTAGCAATGACAAAACAGTTTAGTTGTCTAAAGTAATTAGAAAAGTAGCCTTTGTATGATTTTGGTATGTTTGATCCAGAAATGTATGATTGATATGTAAAAAATATAATTAAATATACCTTCACTAATATACTAAGATGGTGTCCATAGCAACAATAAAACTTATAAATATCTATAGAAGCACTTTCCATGTTATTGTGTATGTGATTACCATAATATTATGTTTTACATTTTTATGATAAAACACCCTTTTATCGTACGTTTAACGTACGTTTGAAACGTACGTTATACGTACGACTACCTATCTACATGAAAAAATTACGTTCCATCCATGAATGTATGGCGCTATTTTTGCTGTGTACGATCATTATGAACAATAAAAAACTAAATACAGTAAGATCTAAAACAGTAACGGTCTATATAATGATGTCGTTGACCTGTCATCACACATTGGAATCGTGATATGACAACCGTCTCAACTCTCTCAGACTTCAGTAGACTCAGTTGACCTGTCATCACACATTGGAATCGTGATATGACAACCGTCTCAACTCTCTCAGACTTCAGTAGACTCAGTTGA
>JAULBS010147423.1:0-12342 GCA_032355785.1 Symmetromphalus regularis
TTCATTTTATTTGAGGGTAGGAGTTGGAAGGAAGAGAGTAGGAGGAGGAGCACTATAATTTTAACTTTAAAGGAACTCGTTTGGTTTTTTTAAGGGGAAAGTAGACGGCGCAAGTTTGCAAATAGACTGGTAAATGTGCCGCCTGCCGCCTTGTTTTGAAAACACTGTCTTATCATCGGCTATTGGACATCAATCATATAGTCATTCTGACGTATTTATTTAGAGGAAACCCACTGCTGCCACATAGGGTACGTTTTCCAATAAGCAGCAAGGGCTCTTTTACATACAGTGTCCCACAGACAGAGCAGCACATACCACAGCCTTAGATGAACCAGTTGTGGAACAATGTTTGGAATGGAAAATAACCCAAACTGCAACTGGGTCCACTGAGAAGGATCGATCTGACGACAGGCCAGTTCACAGATGGACATGCTACTATTTGAGCTACTTCCCACTCCTGGGACACAAGCGAACCTGTAAAATTAAATAATAACAAATGTGCATTGGAGATCTGTTTCTGTATCAGATTTACTTCATAAAAGATTATTTGATTAAAACATTAACACAATGTCATTCAACAGTACTTTGCATGGATCAATGTTCTCAATATACTGTACTTGCCTTTTTGTCCTTAAACGAAATGTTTTTGATTTCACTCCAAGGAAATGTTATCTTTGGTGTTAGTCTATTGTCTCTTTCATAAACATTAATTCCAATCGAATCAACACCAAGCCAGAGATCACTTCCCTTCTTGTTCTGAAATGTTACAAACATACAGTAATAATTAATAAACATTAAACCTAAACAGTCAATGTCAAGACGGAAATGTTATAAACAAAATAATCAATATTCATAAATATTTAAGTTACTTTTAAGTTACACACACACACACTCACACATATACACACACACACACCACAGTATTTGCCAGATATATGTTCAGATGGCATCAAGTGTATATTATTTCACTTGAACATCCTTAAATTTTAACAAATGTCACCAACCTTAATGAGAAAGTAGTTCACCCCATACATTTCAAAATCTTGAGCTATTTTCAGGTATTCTATTTCAGCTTCATCCCTAAAAAGGAGTTACAAGAGAAAACTGTGAAAACACAATTATTCCGCATTGATATGACAATATATATTTTTTTTTAACCAAATTATAGATTGAGATTTTGCAACAAATGTTAGTTTACAAGTTAGGTAAACATTGTTGATGACAAAAATGAAATTTTCAGACAAGTTCCGTACCATAATGCACAATTGCCAATGTTAGAATTTTCCCATTCACATTCAAGTTTTCTATCTTCAATAAATGTGACCACATCCGTGAGGTGTTACATCTATCAATCATAAACTTAAATATACTTGATCATACATATTAAATTTTTGTCATATATTGTGGTGTCTCTGAAATGACGGTTTTACACAAAAAATTTGAACACTTTACTTTTGTAACAACTGCTAGACTAGTAGTGTAATAAGCAAATGTTTCCGATAAAATATATATATGCTCAAAGTTGGCACAAAATCATACATTAAAAAAGAAGAAATAATATTTCGTGTTAGGCTTCCAAAATTAAATCCATTATGCATCTGGGTAGTACAAATTATGTTTTATATATCACAGACACGTCATACACATTGAAAAAAATGTATTAACCATCTGGATTCAACAACATACCGTGTCATTCCTCTCCGGTCAGCATACCACACTTTGATTCGTTCTTCCCACATTTCTGGGGTCATCTGGTACTGATCGATCACCCGCTGTGGTAACAAGTCCTCGCTCGCAAGCATTCCTGGCTTGTATGTGAACTCATCGTAATCACCATACTAAAATATTCAACAACATTTTAATATACATAATTTCGGCATGTACTTTGAATATGTCGTTTTTTAAATACTTTTAACATATATGCAAATTAAGTACTGGGTTTCTACAAAGATCTGTTGATGCAATTCGCCTTGAAAATTACATTTATAGTATTTTTTATGGTTTTAAATGAAATAAATGTTTAATTACTAGTCTCTTGGTGATCACAAGGTTTAAATAATGTTTAGAGTTCTAGGGGCGAATTGCTTGAATTATCTACATGGACAAGCCAATTTAGGAGCTTAACATGCAAGTGATTAAAACAATTAATTGTAGGTGCCAACTCTAAAATGGACTAGCCGCTGTTGACCAGGTGACCAATTATTTCAATCCATGGTAATTTTATTTTTACTTTTTCCAATAAATATTGATATCAGAATGGAATAAGTTGCATACCTGTATATATTAATCACATTTTATGATAAAAAAATAAATACCTTTTTTTATCAATGATATTATTGTTACCTGTCACTAGTGACAGATATATCCTGTTTTTTACTGTTATTTTAACCAGAGACAAATAACAAAATCTTACACTGTTATTTTCCAACATAAATCTGCAAGTTATATAACAATGTTAAAGTAACACACCTTTGCCTGTACAGCATATGATGCAAGCAGAACGGAAGCCTCAGGTGGGCAGTAGATGTCCATGTTGAGAATGGACTGTTTCACCTGCAGGAAGAACAAGTGCTGTGTGATCTCTTGAATCAGCTCCTCAGACACCTCCTCCGGGTAAAACTTTGCCAGAAAAAAGAACTGAATTGGAATTTCCTTACCCACATCCTGACCTAACACCTAAAAATAATAATAATAATAATTATAACAACAATTTTATTTCTCGACACTCAGCAGATTTACATGAAAGTAAATCTTTACACATATTCAAATTTAGGGCTTGTCAAAATATTCCAGAAACTTTTCCCAATTGTGAACTTTAATTCTTTACCTTTTCCTCAATGTTTTCCTCAATTTCTTTGATGATCAATTATATAATCATGACGAACAGTAACATCACTATAAGTGGGTTTGATGTAAATATTATAAATCACCTGGTTGCAGTATTGCAATCCACTGGTCCCAGTAGTACAGTTGTTTAACTTGTTAAGCTATCAGACATGTAGCTGGTAGGTACTGGGATCAAATCTGACATGATATAGTCGAGGCTCCAACCCAGAATGAGTCCTAAGACCAATGTAATACTTAACACTGCTAGCATAACATACACTATTTAACTAGTGAACTAATGTTCCTAACATGAACACCCTGAACAATGCTACCTTTTTATCAAACTTTAGCCATGCAATGTAGCCTTTAGAATCAACATGCTGTAGTCCAAAATACCAGGTCTCACGCAAGCCAATGGTTCGGCAAACAAGATCAAACAGTTCCTTTCCTGTTGTCTTATTCTGAAAATAAATGATTTTAAAAGATAAATTAAAAAATATATATGTGTGCTATCATGACATATATATAGACACTGATTTTCCATTTTCCGATTTTCCGTTTCAGAATTTAACAAATTCTGTTTTTTTCCTATTTCCGTTTCTAATTGAAACTTGTTTAATATGCCATGACATCGAATTCGGTAATCCTTGGTTTTTGCGAAAATCTTTGAATATAATTAGAATCAATCACATTAAAAAAATGACTTTAATAGTATCATTTTCATTGTTTTACAATATAACAAATATATAACAAATCGATCCAAAATATGTAATAAATATTTAACATGCATAGTTAGAGAATTTGAGCAAAAACAAACATTTAAAAAACGTCTGATTTTCTCCGTTAAATTGACGAAACATACAAACCAAACCACTGGTGATCACCTGTGCACTAAACTAATTTGGGTTAACAAATACAGATATCAGTGTAGTCAGGTACCGACCATTTTTGTTTCTAAAATGACACAGGAAAATCTATGAATTTATAAACTGCGCTATTTGGAGGTGAATAATAATATTTTCGGAGAAAATTGGGAATTCCGTTTCAGATAGGTTTTTCTGCGATACCGTCCACTTTTCCGTTATGGCATAATATCAGTTACTGTTAAAATAAATGGCATGTGAAAGTTCATATGTTTTACGTCACTGCACATATATAGTAGCCATTTATGAATGCATGACATTTCTCCCCCATGCCAGTTTGCCCCACGTTTTACCCATTTGCCCCCAAGCCAGTTCGCCTCCAGCTGTTTGTCAGTTTGCCCTCAATGATTTGTCAGTTCGCCCCAAGCTGTTTGTCAGTTTGTACATGTATGCAATCTTAGTTTACTAAAGTTGTATTTATTGTTTGAATGAATTTATTATTTTTGTGCATTTGCATTTGATTGAAAATTAAATAAATATATATATTGAGACTATTGACTATTACGTTATTTTTATTGATGTATCTGTGGAACTGTATTTTACGTTGTGACGTTAGTACTTTTATGCAAATTAAACTATTAAACTATTTTTTGTTACAAAATATTTTGGTGACGTCAGTGTCATATTTCTGGTTGTTTAGGATATTCGGAACATGTCGGCCGATTACGAATTCTAGGTGTTATTATTTAAAGCATATCTGACTGAAGCAGGTGCATAATCTAGAAAGTACTAAAAATATGCATTTAATTTAAAAACACATTCTCAACAAAAACAACAGTCGGACAAAATGACTGCTAATATTAAATTTGTGTCTGTCTAACTCTAAGCGCCTACATTCATTCTAGATTAATGACAACAAATGCTTTTGAGGACGAACATACACAGGATGGGGAATCCGGGTCGTTTCGCCCTAAAACCCTTTCACACCTGAGTCGTTTCGCCTTTATTCCCGTTCGCATTGGGTCGTTTCGTAAGAAGAAAATATGTGTGGTGTAGGTAAATATTGGTAAGGGCACAGAGACTTTTTATAGTGTTGTTTCTACTTTGTCTAACCTCTATGTCAAACTCCAATTCTGCGTCCATCGTTGTTATTCGAACCGGGAAACTCTTTGAGCTTCCTTTGCTGGGCTTTTTCATCGATACGAGAGGCATTTTGGATTACATTTACCGCATTTAACATAAATAATTGTTAGAAATATTGTACAACTGTCTAATCATTCTGCAAATCAACAAAGATTGTTTCTGAAACTGTTCTTTCATTGTGCTCACATAATTTAATGAATAAATATGAAATAAACTTTTGCAAACTTCAATTCCGGAAGACAGAATTAACCGGAAGTATACAAAATGATTTTAAAAGTAGTTACTAATCGTCCAATTGTCACATAATTTACATGGATAACAGAATGTAAAATATCACGACTAGTGGTCTACAACTGGTTTATTAAAGCGTTATATTTACTGTCCTGTCTGTGAGAAAGCGCATATAATTTATAAAAGATCCCTTGCTGCTAATCGGAAAAAGTAGCCTATGTGGCGGTAGTGGGTTTCCTCTACTGACAATGTGTCAATGAGTCACAGAATACCATTATGTCTGACACCCAATAGCCGCTGAATAAAAAATGTGCTAGGGTACGTAAACAAAAAAAATCCTTTCCTTTTATACAGAAGGCGATTTAAATAATATATTTTTTTAATATATTATTATTATTTTAACTTTAAAGAATCCGGCATCATATTATTGGGGCCCCTCTACATGAAATTTCTAAATCCGCCACTGAGTCATCTTTTTTTCAACTTAAAGGTATATTATCTTAGAATCTGGTCTAGATCAGAATATAAATCAACCATCAACGTTCTTAAAGATGTTTGAGGTAATCAGTTTATGGGGTGCCAAGTGTAAAAAAATTTATTTAAGCTATTTTAACACCTTGTTCTGCACATTTAATTTATATATGTGTTTATGTAATAAATTTTTTAAATATGTACCAAATATTTATTAAATAAATAAATAATTTATTAAATCTCTGCAATATATATATTAAATATTTCCAACATATATTAAATATTTTCAACATATAATAAATGTCATTTTAGTAAATCATTTATATATATATATATATATATATATATATATATTATTAAAAATGTAATTTATTATTATTTTAAAAATACTGACAATAAGCAGATGCTGTGGTTATGTAAGTAGTTGAATGAAGTATTTCTATGGACAAATCAAATGTTTATTGTTAAAATTAATTCTTTGTTTGGAAATTAATAAGGTCAAGGGTCTGTGGGAGTGTGCAAGTGTAGGCAATAGCCCCCTGTCCCCCATTCCTGGAAGTTACGGCCCTGGTAACAAACAAGAATGTTAAAGTCAACTGAACCGTGTTCGTTAGAAGACTGGTAGCTATATAAAGAGAATTGAGTTTATGTTCTACTGAATTGTGATGAAAGTTCTACTAAAAGAAATGGAGACATTTTCTCTAACGTCTAAACAAAATTGTGTTTCTAAGCCCTTTAAATTCAGTGGTGCGACGGCATTTATTTTTCGGCATTAGATCCTTTTACTGCGGCAGTGCGACGTGAATTTGAAGAAAATGAGAATACTGCATATGCTGTGTATGCAGTGTGGGATTCTGAATTATAAGCAAGTTTATAACTTTGACATCTGTATAACATGTCTATGTATAACTAGCAATAAAAGCATCTTGGTTTGTGAAGTAATGGATGCCAGACTATGTGTTGGTTTATGGAATGTCGTAAATAAATGAAATGTCGTGATGGTGAAGACGTTGCTGAATAAGATGATCCATTTTGTCGTTCTGTGCCACAGTGAAATGATTCTTCCAATCTCCCACCGTACCTGAAACAATACAAAAACACGAACATTGAACAAAAATGAGCATAGACTAGTATACCCATAATGAAATAATCATAAACCAAAACCAAAACAATTCTTATTTATTTTTCACTTGAAATATTTGTTTCGCAACGCCCAGCACAAAAAAGAAAACAAATACATGTATATGTTCGTTTGATTTTACACAAGAGTAAATAACTGTCTAAGAAAGGATACGAAATGTTTGCGACATAACAGAGTATTTCACTAACAAACCTCAGGGGCGTTAGAACAATATTCATATGGGTGGGGGGCGGGCGGGGAGGGGGCTGCTCCCGTTTCTTAATATCAGAATTTGCCGGTGAATAATTCAACGATGAATAAGGAACATATTTATGGGAATTATTGTGAGGGCTGCAGCCCCTAGCACCCCGGTTCCTACGCCCCTGCATACCTCCTTTTTCAACCACCACCTTCTATGTTTGCCCTAGAATTAGGAGACTTATAGACAGTGTGGTTGTCCCCACTCCCAATATAAGATCAATGGGTAGCCCCCTTATATACAATCCTGGGATATCCTACTTCTCCAACCTCACCCGCGATGAGTGCATCCTTCAACTGACAATCCATTGGTTTCACTAAATCTGTTAAAACATGTACGAATTCAAAATATGGTACTTCATCAGAGATAAGTTTAGTCAATTGTTCGTCATATCTAAAGACACCTTTACAGATTTTCATATTTGTATGTTATACCTTTTCTCCAAAGACGATCTGCAAACGACTGGTACTCTACTGAGTGTTTGTCCTTCTTGGTGTTTTTAATGGTCTGGAAACTGCATCTGTTTGCGATATTTTCTATGAACGAATTGCTTTCAGCTAGTGACGTATCCACGCCAAGAAATTTAGCCAATCTCTGGATTTCATGAGCAGGATTCTATAAAAGAAGTTACAGAAATATTAGTCATTATACTATCCGTATACTAACTTTTTCGTAGTAACTAACCACCAAAGTCTAGACGATTTTTCCAAAACTCAGGACTTCACAACATAATGATAGTGTACACATTTTGAACAATAATATGATGCCAGATTCTTTTACGTTAAAAATAAAATCAATAATGATAATAATTTTAAATGTTTTAAATTTAAATCGCTAAATTTAGTGGAGGACGGAGGGAGGGGGGGGGGGCACTAAATTCCATAATTACATTAAAAGCCGTGTCACCATACAAGCCAGAATTAAAGGGAGAGATACATTTATGATACCACGTGTTATGCGTTAGTTACAATTAAAATGGTGATCGTGAGAATAATAGTAATGCTCCTAAACAAACTAGTTTGTCTAAAAAACAACTTTGTATTCATAAGACAGCCAAAAATACACGACATACATGTTTTTAAACGCTAATGGCTATATACATTTTATAGATATATTAGACAAATTAAAAATAAATTCTATTCAAACTTTAATCTAAAATACTTAAGTGATTCGTATTAATAATAAGTAAGAAGTGTTTTACGTACTAGGTGCAACTGTTCATAAAACAAGACATGTACAGAACCTGGATGCTGCAGCTGGAATTCTTTCCATATGTCAATGTAGTCGAAGAAAGAATTGTACTGCACTAGATTTAAAAACAAATCTCAGTATCAGTACAATCAATATATGGTACATTTATTAAGTTAAGTACATTTATATAGCATTCATATATCGTATATTATTATTATATCATTTTATCACAACTAGAGGATGGTTAGCAATAGTAGTCCAGATGAAGTACACCATGATGCCTTGTTTAGGACACGTACTATTCAAGTATTAATATTATAGTACCAACAAGAGGAAACTGGCCGTCACTCAGTGGCAGAGGACACGTTTCAGGTGTGTCTAGTGATAGCATTGACCCCCTTCTCATTCCATGACCCAAGTGAGATATACACTCGAGTAATCAGTTTCCGGTCTATTAAGGAGGAAAAGCTTAAAATCTACAATGCCAAATGAGTTGTATATTACTCAACCTTTAAAAAAGTTAATTTTGAGTAAATTTCACAAAAAAAATTCTGATGTTGTCTTCTGAAAGTGAACATTTGCATTTTTGTAACATAATGTCAAGGTTCACTTGTGCGCAGATTCGTTGTAAACAAACCGTACAAAAATAGAAGACTCCAGGTACAGCCCAGAAACTGATTATAAGCGATACCTATTATAGCCAGTGATCCACAACGAGCATATCAAAACTGGGGCATGTGCTATCATTTTTGATAATCGAAAATAGTAATCTATATAGCGACATATTGGAACCTAATACTCTGATTAAAATGTTTCTTTCCACAAAGAACAATAAAATAGGACTGTATTATTTATTTTTTTAAAGAGAAGAGCTTTCTTCCTATAGAAGAATATATAATAATATTCTTAACTCTTCCTTCAGAATATAATATCCGTTTCCCTTGTATAGTAGAACATTTTATAAATTATTCTTACCGTTTCCTTCCATAAAGAGGTGAAGAAAATCAGACCATTTTCCCTTATAAGGTATAGTGTCTTGACTTGAAGGATTAGCTTTGAAGAAATAATACGAAACCACCACATCTTTGGGGTTTCTGTAAACATTGATGAGCTTGCATTTGTTGTGTAGAATATCGTGTGGTAGTTCGTGAGGGTACAGGTGAGTTCCGACAACAATGGGTTTAGAGAAAGCTTCGTCGTTTGTGATGAATTCATAGATGTTCATAGGTTCTTTTGCAACATCTTTCGTTATGAGCATCTGACAAATGTCGTATACCCAGTGCGTTCCTGAACAAATGTAAAATCAATCGAATTAACAGACATGCATGGTTGGTTGGTTGTATTTATTTTCGTGCTTATATCCAATTAAGGTTCAATCACGCTGTCCTGGGTACACAACTCAGATTCATGTGCATTCTGTTCAGTACAGAGGTATGTGTTAGTACGAGAGATGAAACCCGCTGCATCCACACTAATGCGGCTACTCTTATTGATAAGCAGCAAGGGATCTTATATATGCGCTTTCCCACAGACAGGATACATAGCAAAAATAGCCACATTTGTTTCTTGAACATACGTTTAACAGAACACATGTTTAACGTACGTTTAACATATATGAGTATTTATGGTGTTCTTTCCCTTATAATCAACAAGGTGTTCTTAGCAAATATTCTTAACAATGATAAAACAGTTGTCTAAAGTAATTAGAAAAGTGGCCTTTGTAGCATTTTGGGTGTACTTGATTCAGAAATGTATAATGGATATTTAAAAAATCAAATTAAATACACCTTCCTTAGCAACCAAGATGGTGTCCATAGCAACAATGAAAGTTATAAATATCTACAGAAGCCCTTTCCATTATTTATTATGTATGTCATTAACGTATGTTTACATTTATATGAAAAACACTTTTATCATATGTTTAACGTAGTTTTTTTTAAACATGTCCGCCTATTTACATGAAAAAATTATGTTCATGAACGTACGTTAAACATGTGGCTATTTTTGCTGTGTAGTACATACCATGACCTTTGATAAACCAGTTATGGACTACTGGTCGGTGTAAGTAGCTTACACCTATCCTTTGAGCCTTTGCGGAGCATTCACTTTGAGTTGAAACCGGTATCGAGATTAAAAATCCGATGCCTCGACTGAGATTTGATTCCAGTACCTACCAGCTGTGAGACCAACAACCTAACCAACAGACATGCAAGTATGCATACTTGCCTTATATAAATGGTCCCATTAGAAACGCAAGGTAGTATGTAACATTTATATCTTAAATTCTGAGAAAATAATTATACTGAATAATCTTAAGCTTTAATCTAATTTCTACAACATAATCATGGTTTTAGTATTTATAAAATATTTCATATATTTCTTTATTAGTCAGATGTTCAACCACGATTTTCTCAGAATTATCAAATAGCACTTACGACTTTGAGTTTCTCAACGAAGTAAATGTTCGTGTGTTCATAATTATGTTTATATAATATGCGTGTGTAGGCAAGAGGTATGTATTTGTGTATGTGTGCGTGTTTGTGTATGCGTGCGTGCATGTGTGTATTCTTTCTTACCGCATTTCGGGTATGAACAGATGAACACGTCATCACAGGATGTGGATCTGGATTGAAGATTGTGGATGTGTTCTGTAAATTGCTTTTCGTCTAAGTCTGAAGGTCTGTTGGTGAACAGTCGAGAATCAACTCGTCTGGCAAAACACACGTTCCCACTTGCATCTACGATATGGTGCTCAGCCATCTATTATTAACACATCTACAGTGTGAGCAAAGCAAACCTATAGAAAGAATCACTGCATTTAATAGTGTATTTACAAGACAAATGCCAAAGTATTCTTAGATACATACGATTGTTAACGTGAAAAAGAGAAGAAATTCTTACAATTAACTACAAACAATTTTGTTTCATTTGCGTGTGACACTCATTATATACAGAGGCGTAGGAGCCGAGGGCGGCTGCAGTCCCCCCCCCAACAATTCTCACAAATACATTTTTTTTATTCAATGTTAAATTATTCACCGGCAAATTATGATGCAGCCGCGCCCTCCCAATATGAATTTCGTTCCAACACCCCTGAAATATGGATGTATATGCTTGCGTGCGTGTGCGTGTTCGTGCGTGAGATCCAGAGTTGGTGTTAACGGAGTGCCCTAAACTTATCTCAATCCTCGCACTGTTCTATAGTGTGTTAATTTCTTTCTATCAAGACAAAATACGCTGATCAACAATCCGGAGGATGTTCTTTTTGACTTGCACCCCAGTAAATTCACTCCTGAGCAACATGCACGTAACAGATTATGTTTACCTAAAGATGTCATAAATAACATCTCAAGCGTGAGACAGGCAAATCATTGGTTATCACTGAAGGACATTATAACCTAAATTATTGATACAGTAACACTAGTGTGAGAACGTATAACCCAAATAATGTAATATAGGAGATAGATAAATAGCGCAATAGCTAAAAATGAGGGAGTTTATGGAACTCGTAAATCATAACCTGCTAGTAGGAAGCTGTCGACAGCGTTCAGCAAACCCGGACCCGAGTTTTCTTCCCTGATCAGTATTCCTTCTCAAGTCAAACTAGTTTAATCCCAGGGCCGTATTGTCCTCATTCGAAATCGGGATGACCCGAATCATAATTCACATAAAATTTCTACAATTTTCCTTATATTGCTCCAATTTACATAGAAATACCTTTGGTAATGTAGTGGTTACGCTATCAGACCCTCGGCTAGTAGGTACCGGGATCAAATTTCAGTCGAGGTAGGCCTATGATATATTTAATATCGGTACAGATTCCATCTTAGACCCCTCAATAGCCAATTTTACTTTTGTGCTGGGGGGGTCATTAAATAAATAAATAAACAAATAAGACTCCATCTTAGAGTGAGTGCTCCGCAGGGCTCCGTGAGTAGGCGTAGGCCACTTGCACCGACCAGTGGTCCACAACTTATCCTGTCTGTAGGATAGAACATATAAAATATCCCGTGCTCCTTATAGGTAAGAGTAGCCACATTAGTATTGCGGCAGTCACCATCACAACGTTAGTGGTCACCCCGGTCACTGCGAGTCCGTTTGAAACCCTGACCAATATAGCTCATAAAAACCTGGGCCGAGAAAATATTTTGATTGGAAGCTTCGTATCATGAGAAGATTGGAAGCATCCAATCACAATTCGGCTTTCAATGCATCGACCTTCACCTTATCGATGTAAA
>JAULBS010147434.1:0-12342 GCA_032355785.1 Symmetromphalus regularis
GATAAATTAATTACTTATAATAATTGTATTTTTAACGATAAACAAACAGAAAAGTTTTATTTATTTTGACCGGAAGTGAAACAATCTCTAAAGGAAAGTCATTCACTGTCTTTGGGATATTACGACATCTTGCCGGAAACAGAAATCTTTGTCTGCAATTTTTTGCAGATTACGCAAGCAAGCTATTTGACGTATTCCAGGCTAATAATATTCAGACTCTATTTATCGAAACGAGTATTTGGAGCACTTGTTTCGATCGGAAGAAATAAAGTATCTGAAGGGAAACCATTCAGCAGTCTTCAGGATATTATGACATCTTGTCGAAAACAGAAATAGTGGACTGCAATTTTTTTGCAGATTACGCTAGCGAGTTATTTCACGTGTTCCATTCTAATAATAGACTTTATTTATCCAAACGAATATGTTGAGCACTTTTTGTTGCAGTTTTGCCGTTCTTTTTTTTTTTTTTTTAATTCCACTAGCCATCGGGTGTCGGGCTACCCTATTCTAGAAACCCTGCTTAATGACACCACTAGATCAGTCATCTGCTATTGAATGTCAAACATTTAAAAAATTTGATACGTAGTCAAGTGTGAGCCAGCCTCCGACAGGTTTTGAACCACAGTCTTCAATTTGAGAGTCTAATGTCCTACCACTGAACCACTCAGGCTCACTACAGGACCACAGACAAGTTAAATTTTAGCAATAATTATACCAGATCCAACACCACTATAGATCTACAAATACCGCCAGCCTATCATAACTGCAGAGTGTGACTGGAATACATCTGTTATCACAACCTGTTTGGAATATACATATCGTAGGATCAATAGCTTTCAGATTCTGATATGCTATGACAAACACAAAACTTACCTCACATGTACACAATGGTAAAATATTCAGTCCAAATACTATGGTCCTACATCATTACATATCCACAAAAATAGTCCATTAAAACAGCAGAGTGTGTGGATATATGAGTTATCATGACCTGGCTTTCACAGATTCTGAATACTATGCCGATTCCCATCTCCTGCCTGCACTGACTGTTTACATGCCATTTGTTTACACAACTCCCAGAACTGTTCCACAGAGAAACCACATGGCAGGCCTGACCTCCTGCCAACATGACCCCAGGTCACCATTCTTTGTTTTCACTCCAAACATCTGCCTATCAAATGTTCATCAAAATAAGACTACCAGTATGCTGCTTTTGTTTTATGTTAGTCTTAAAACAAACATTTTAAACTTGATTTTTATTTACTTAATAATAAAACACCAGATCTTTTTTTATGATAGGACTGTGTTTAATGAACTTCAGGACATTGGTTGATTGGTGGTCATTAAGTATCAAACACATAGTTCACAAAAGAAGCCCACTGACTGGTTGATTGTACTTATATCCAATTAACTTTCAAGAATGCTGTTCTAACTCGCCCCGCAAGTGCTGCAGTTAAGCTATCGAACTTGTGGCTGGTAGGTACTGGGATCAAATCTCAGTCCCAGAGTGATTGCTCCGCAAAGCTCGGTGGGTAGATGTATATCACTTTCACCAACCAGGGGTCCACAACTAGTTTATCAAAGGCCATGGTATGTGCTATCCTGTCTGTGGGATAGAGCATATTAAAAAAAGATTCCTTGCTGCTCATCGATAAGGGTAGCAGACATCAGAATCTCCTAGACAGAATCGCACATACCACATATAATCACAGTCATTGTCTGAAATAAGGAATAGTCCAATGGTTCCACTCAAGTGGCACTCTACCACTGAGGGAGCGGGATCTAGCTTAAACGGTAGCGTGTCTGCCTGTGAACCGGTCGGTCGTCGGATCGATCCTTCTCAGTGGACCCATTTGCAGTTTGTGCTATTTTCCATTCCAACCAGTGGTCCACAACTAGTTTATCAAAGACCATGGTATGTGCTGTCCTGTCTGTGGAACGGTGCATATAAAAGATCCCTTTCTGCTAGCCTATGTGGCGGCAGCGGGTTTGCTCTAAAGACATATGTCAGAATGACCATATGTACGACGTCCAATAGCTGTTGGTAAGACAAAAATCAATGTGCTCTAGGGGCGTCGTTAAATAAAACAAATTTTTCTTTTCTACCTCTGAACTGCATCTTCCTTGTATATAGGACTTTTTTTATTTTTATTAATTTAATGTTAGTGGTTATACATGTTAGATTTGTTCCTTTACAAATGGTCATTCCAGCCATGAGTTCAAAGTCTGTGCTGTCCATATTCTTGCATATAAGTGAATATAAAAGTTCCTTGCTTCTAATCAAAAACAGTTGCCTTCCATAGATGACAGTTTTGAAATAACATGTTTAGTACCTAATAGCCACAGTGCTGATGTCATTAAACTTTTCTTTCTTTCTTTTAAATGGAAAGATGGCCAGAGATTCTGAGTATGAGCAAAATTCTACAGATTGTCAAGATCATGTGTCTGCCACATCAAATTTATGGAATTGTTTGTTAAATTGTTTTACTGTCTGACGTGGAGCAAGAAGAAGAATGAAGTTCCCATAGGAAATCTGCTTCAAGACACTGGTCTGGATATGTTAGCTTTGTTCTGGAAGTTACAGCATCCCATTCAATGCGGTGCATATGTTGTCTGTAGCTTAGTTCCTGCTATCTACATTACACTCATATACTTTCATATCATTATACTGGTAGTTGGGTGTTGATCCCATGCAATATTTTCATAATATTGAATTGGTAGTCGGTTATTGATCCCATGCAATATTTTCATAATATTGAATTGGTAGTCGGTTATTGATCCCATATAATATTTTAATAATACTGAATAGGTAGTTGGCTATTCATGACATTTTTTTGTTCTTTTTTTGTTTGTTTGACAACACCACTAGAGCATTATTAATCATCGGCTATTGGATGTCAAACTTTTGGTAATTTTGACACGTAGTCAAGTGTGAGCCAGCCTCCAACAGGTTGTGAGCCACTGTCTTCAGCTTGAGAGTATGATGTCCTACCACTGGACCATAGAGGTTCCTGAGTATTCATCCCATGCAATGTGTAACAAATGTTGCCTGTAAAACTGTAATGCACTGTCAACTGTCTACATTCACACTCTTTCATAACATTATACTGTGATCATCCATTATACCACATGTCCACCAATCTGTCATCTGCAAAATAACACTTTTTTATTTCTGATTACAAAGGCTTTGGAAAATGCATTTAAAATACCACTTGTTGCCAATCAAAAATACTGATTTATATGTCTAGTGGGTTTCTTCTTCTTTCAATATTACAATCAACTTTCCACTGAGGTGTTCCCCATTCCCGTTTTTACATAGCAAATATCATAAAATTATGTGCTGTCCTGTCTGTGAGAAAGTACATATAAAATACCACTTGTTGCCAATTAAAAATAATGATTAAAATGTCTAGTGAGTTTCTTCTTCTTTCACTATTATAATCAACTTTTCTCAGATGTGGTCCCATTTCACATTTTATATAACAAAGATTATATGTGCTGTCCTGTCTGTGAGAAAGTACATATCGGTATAAAATATCACTTGTTGACAATTAAAAATAGTGATTAAAATGTCTAGTGAGTTTCTTCTTCTTTCAATATTATAACCAACTTTTCTCTGAGGTGGTCCCATTTCACATTTTATATAATAAAGATTATATGTACTGTCCTGTCTGTGAGAAAGTACATACCGGTATAAAATATCACTTGTTGCCAATTAAAAATAGTGATTTATACATGGCTAGAGGTTTCTTCTTCTTTCAATATTTATTGCAGCCTTCTTTTCACCAAGGTATTTCCCACTTCACATTTTATATAACAATTGTCACATGTCCTCTCCTTTCTGTGGGAAAGTACATATAAAAGTGTCATTCAATAAATATTTTGGTCTTTACATCATGCCGAACTATATTTTTTAGCAGTAATGCTGTAAACCCATTAGACACCAGACACTGTTTTCTCCTAAGTGCTGTAAGTAGGTCCTGACATTGATATTGTATTAACAGAAAAAAGAAGAAACAAGATGAATTATGAAATACCAGATGCACTATTTAATCGGATTATTAACCAATATTTGAGCTCAAGTATAAAAACCAGTGGCATAACATTAAGGATAAAAGTATTATTTTGAAAAAAATGTAAGTTGTAATATTATAGATGGAAGAGGTTTTTTTGGTTTTTTACATGTATATTTTCAGAAGATGAAGTCAATTTGCAACAACAATTTAATCTTTTAAAATAAAACAATATAAAACAATTATAAAAATTAGTTTTTCTTTTAATTATTTAGATTTTTAAATTCAGTCAAAATAAAAAAAATAGTGGATAATGTTTTTGTTATTTTGTTAAAGCCTGGATTTTGACTTATTTGACTTAATTTAATTTTGTTTTTTTAATTCTTAATGTTTTTAACCTGAATTTTTTCTTGTTTTATTATTATTATCTTTTTAACCTGAATTTTACTTATATATTTTTTTAATTTTTTTTATTGTTTCATTATTATTATTTTAACATGGATTTCTACATTCATGTTTGTATTTAGTCTTTTTAGGTTTAGTTTTGGAAGCAGTCTTCTTTGTTTAAAGTGAGCCAATGTGGTCCAGTGGTAGGACATTGGACTCTCAAGCTGAAGACAGTGGTTCAAAACCCATTGGTGGCTGGCTCACACTTGACAACATGTCAAAATTGCCAAATGTTTGACATCCAATAGCCAATGATTAATATTATAATAAATCAATATGCTCTATGGGTGTCATTAAAAATAATAATAATAAAACCTTCTTTGTAAAATGTAAACTAAATAATTCAGCCATGTCAAACTACCGTAATAAAGAAATAAAAAGTTATTATTCAAGGTTATGACAACATATAGATTAGCAAATTGCTCAACCAAAAATAAAACAAATATTTTTATCTAATAAATGGGTAACTGTGACCATTATTCTATGTTATGACAAAGTACATATTAGTAGATAACACAAGAACAAACAGAAAATCTATTTTTATCTAATAAATGGATAACAATAGCCATCATTCATGGTTACCACAATGAGTCGACAATGAGTCATAACCTACAGGTTATAAACTTCTATTTTTAACGAAATCACTGGACATCTTGCGATCAGTTTCACTTCTATCGAACTATGCCAAAGTCTGGCTTTCATTATATTCAATCACAAGTTTGTCTGAAAGATTTATAGATCAGTTTTGCAATTATAGACAGGCTGAAACAGAAAGCAAATCTATTATTTGCATGCCACATAACTTTGAATGTTACATATTCATCCAACATCCCAAGTGGAGACCGGCCAGGATTTTTTTTTTCAGTGAAACTTAATTTAAATCAGGTCTGTATTCAAGACTGGCAAATATTTGACGTATGGTAATTCACCATTAGTTTACACAGACAGAAAAAAAGAGGAAGACCTAAAAAGATTGTGTTAAAAAGCAGAAAACTACAAATGTAGCAAATTTGGATCGAAAATGCAGAAAGGAAATCATGATTCAATTTTCAACTGAATCATTTACTGTTTCACGAACATAGATAATTGAATTTGTAACAGACAATTATTATAACAAGAAACAAAACATTTCTTTTAGGCATGTATATACATATATTTACAACATCCTACACACAGGACAATGTAATTATCATATACTAATTGTAGAGCAGTCAGATAAGAATAGAATCCAGATGGGTTAACAAATCTGATGCATTTCACTTTTTTGTTTTAACTGCATGTAACTGATCTAAAACTGAATACAACAGAATCCATCCTATAAGGTTTTTATACAGTAGCCTGAACTTTAACTGCAGCCACCATTTGAAAATATCAGACAAAAACATATTCCCATTACAGGGGTCGAACTTCGGTGTTTGGGATCACGGTGATTATTGGCTTGGATTCCTAGGAATCAAGAGGGCACATCAGGGACACAATGGCAAATGTGAGTTTCCTATGGGGCTAGCTTGAAAAAAGGGCACAGCAATATTTGCAGCAAAGGGATAGGGTGGCATGGCAAATGTCTCAATGCCTTGGTGAAATTCAATCCTTGCTATTATAACAAACATTTACTTGTTAACAATAGATAGTTACAGTATGATTTTCACAAACAATTGATTAAATGTGAAAGTTTGCAGTGCAATAAGAGGACTAACACACTGCAGTAAAAAATTATCTATATAATATACATTTGTTAAGTAAAGAAGATCAGCATCTGGAAATTCCAGTTGTCAATTTAGATTTTTACTTATTATCTCCAACCACCATGTTTGAGATTTGATTATTCCTTGAACTCATCATGCTGAGGACTGAATGGATGGGCAGTGGATCTACAAGACTGAAACTATTTAAAAGTCCAATATAAGAGCGGAAGACTAGATATATGATCAAGCCAACAGACAGAAACTATTAAAAAGTCCAATACAAGTGCGGAGGACCAGATATATGATCAAGCCAACAGACAGAAACTATTAAAAAGTCCAATACAAGAGCGGAGGACTAGATATATGATTAAGCCAACAGACAGAAACTATTAAAAAGTCCAATACAAGAGCTGAGGACCAAATGGATGGACATCGTATCTAGCCAACAGACAGAAACTATTAAAAAGTCCAATACAAGAGCTGAGGACCAAATGGATGGACAATGTATCTAGCCAACAGACAGAAACTATTAAAAAGTCCAATACAAGAGCTGAGGACCACATAGATGGACATCGTATCTAGCCAACAAATTGAAACTATTAAAAAGTCCAATACAAGAGCTAAGGAGTGAATGGATGGACATCTGATTCAGCCAACAGATAGAAACTACTAAAAAATTCTATACAAGAACATTTAAAAAAAAAATTATTTCTAGATAAAAAATACCAAGCAAAACTGGCAACTCCATTAAATTTTATGAATAATATATTATATATTATCAATTTTTATGCAATTATGCACCATTCCTTCGTAAATTCCAATGAATGGTTAATCAAAACCACATATAATTAATTTGGAGATTGTCATAATTATTTGGTAGGTGAAATATTAGTTTAATATTGGTACTTTATAAATATCTGTTTCATCTGTTTTAAATTCCCAGAGTTTTAATATGTTCAAAATGAAATAATGAATGCATCATTCCTATAATGAATAAGAATTTTGAAATTATTTTTTTATATAATGAAAATTCATGTATATTATAATATAGAAACATGCCTAATAAAATCTTTTACTATGACTCAGAATTCCATAACCAACTTCTTGTTAGAATCATCTTAACAATAATAAATATGTCACATTTAATAACCTGGGTAAAAAATAAATAAAATACTGCTTTCCAGCAGCACAACTTGGATTAAGAAGAAAAAATCAATCCAGCAGTCTGAGCTGGTCCAATAAAGAGGTCAATATTGGAAATATTAGATTGTAACAAATACAAATACATTTATAGATTGCTTGCCCATTCCCGACCTACAAATATTACAAAATGTATCATCGCAAACTCCTTTGCCCCAAGGACAAGAATGGGTCTATCAGAATTTAGTGCGAAACAAGATCAATTTTCCTCATCTAGATACCAGCACACCTTCAGAATATTGGTACGCTGCTTCATTGATTTCTACCATTTACTATTCAATGGAGACGTATTAAGCTTCGGGGTAGCGCATTCGACTGGCAATTGCTGTAATGAAAACTCAATGCACAACTCAGCATGTTGAGAGCCTGACAAACATTCGCATCAATTTTGGCTGCAACGAAAGCAATGTGAAGCGCTTCTGGTTTCAATACTAAACGAGATGCGCTCACACAAACAAGGCTATGATAGAGAGGTAATATATTTTGTGCATTACCATCAGAAAGCGATCCGCTAATGTTGATGAGTTTGGCCAATAGAGCTCCATAACGAAGGTAACCACTACAAGTTGTATTTCAACAAGTATGGGTTTAACAAGAAATCTGATGCAATTAGTCACGGCACTTACAGGCAATGATGCTAGATGAGCCCATCTACATGCAAAACAATTTTCTAACAGAACAGTTAGCATAATGGAATTATGTTCTCAGTCAGTGGCAATGATCATCTGATTATCTCCAAACAGTCCTCTTGCCATCATGACAAGTTGCTGCAGGTCAAAGAGAAGAAGCAAACTGGTCTGAAAATAGTTAAGGAGTGCAGGATGCAGCTTATAGGTAAAGCATCTGACCAAGGTGCAATGGGTCATTGGATCGAATCCCTTCAGTGGATCCTTTAAACTATTTCTTGTTGCAACCAGTGGTCCACCCACAACTGGTGCAAAAAAGGCTGTGACATTAAAAAGATCCCTTGCTGCTAACTGGAAAAAACAACATATGTGGGTTTCTTCTGTGAACCATATGTTATAAATACCATGAGCTGCTGATTAACCAGTGTGCTGGCAAGTCATTAAACAAACATTACTTCCCTTGCAAAATGGTTGGGGAAATGGAATGTAGCTCAATGGTAGGGCACCTAGATAATATACCATTGGTTGAAATATCAATTCCCATCAATGGACCCATTGGGCTATTATCCATTTTTATCACAATTGGTATATCAAATTTTATGGAAGTACATGTATTGTGTGTTCTTCCCATCTAAGTAAAAGTATTAATAAAATGGCTGGTTACATGAAATCAAATTTTAAAAATTCTAAATTTTCAAGTCAAAAAGTATTTAATTTACTTTAATTATTTTGTTTCACACTTACTGTTTATAAAGAAGCTGAACATTTTCCAAAGACAAATGGCTGAAAAACCCCTCAATAATGGATGACCTGACTGTAAAACACTGGACATCAAGATAGCAGATGGTAATGATAATAATAATGAGCAAGCATGTGTAGGTATGACTTACATGGTTGGTGAGCATACACATGCACAAACACTGGTAGCCAATGAGAACCAGCTGAGATAAGACAAACAGTTTACACATTTATTCATGCCAAAAGATATATATATACACTTGAATATGTAAACCAAACCATTAGTGATGTTTCTAAGCATAGTAAATGTTCATCAGCTAGTAAAGGATAAAAGAAAACTTGCAAATACAGGTTTTTTTTATCATGTCTTTATGGGATAGGTTATAATAGGAGAAATGGACTTAGTCTACCACCAAGTTAAATTTTACACACCTTTCGTCCAACCCTTACGAACAATTAACAAACTTATCGATGATACATATCTAGCCTCAATAAGTTTCAATATCATGTTTCTATTTTAAATCTGATGAAACAGCTTTATCAAGGAAAGTAACATGAAGTAAAATCTGTTTTCCAAAATGAACATTTAAAAAGATATTAAGAACTAAGACAAACGTTGACATTGACTCCCAACTTTTCCACAAACTGATGGATGAAGCACACCTTGCTTTAAGTTAGTCTGACCAGAATGATTCCTATTTAGACCCTATTGAAAAAGCTCATATCAACTGTCCTGGTCTTTACTCATCATAGTGAATCAATAGGAATCCTTGTGATTAGTCTGAGGGTCAAGACATACATCAGACTGTACAGCCGTTCATCATGCTGTGTTTGTGCCACACTCCAAGGGCCAATTGGGAACTGAAACACAATTCCTCCCTTATTTTCACAAAAGTAATTAAAGAATTAATGTCGCAGGTGGGACTCCAAGACCCAGACAATGTCGTTGTTGCCTTGGTTACATTGGTAGAAATGAATTTTCAGTAAATGTAGTAATAGATGAAAATTGAATGGGATTTCCTTTGGGAAATCGATGATGCAACAATCTGGTTAGAGTTTGGAGTTAAAGGTTAAGATTTCAGTCATTGATTTCAGGTTTTTTTTCTAGCAATATTTGGTGATGCATTCTCACCTCTTAGTACCAAGGCCCAGCCTATATTTAAGAAAATGTACATTTGTCAATGTATGTATCTATTTTTAGCCAATAATTATAACTTAAAATGTTATTTATGAATAAATAGACACTCATGCAAAATATGACAGATTTCTAGATCAAACATTTCAAGATTTCTGGTTTAGAGTAATTTTTGGATTAGACACATTTTTGAATTAGACAAATTTCTGGAATAGACAAATTTCTGGTTTAGACAAAGTTTTGGAACAGACAAATTTCTGGTTTAGACAAATTTTTCGAATAGACAAATTTCTGGTTTACACAAATTTATGGAAGAGACAAATTTATGGAATGGACAGATTTTACTGATTTCTTGATGAATGTAGCCTGTTTAGACAGATTTCTGGATTAGACAAATACCAGTTTAGACAAGTGTGCATTGTACCATCGTCAAATGCGAGTCCACATTGATCTAGAAAATGTGGATTCCATCTGAATCCTATCAATTTATTGACATTCTTATTGTGAAAAAACCCCACACATCAATATGTGTGTCAAAGATGAGTGAACAACACTCAGTGACGTCAATTTACACAATAACCTTTATTGAATTAAACATGTGAAAGTGTCAAACCATGTATAGCCGTCAGTGATGTCACTTTTATATGTGTTACCTGGTTTTACCTTGATGAAAACTATTTATTTATTTAACGAACCTCCTTCTTCTAGCACAAAACAAAACACTGGGTATTGGGGGTCACATTATGGTAATTTCAAATGTTCATCCCAACATATATATATAAAACATGCACGCACACACAAATCAATGATATTGAAACGTATATACAACATACTGACTTGAAACAAACTAAGACCATGAAAAAACTAATTTGCTATAAAAACCAGTTAACAAATACATTATCTCTAACAGGCTGAAGGTGATGACAACAGCAGGCCTGCACAAATTGCATGAACATGCATCGGTTATGTAAATTTATTTTGCATAACCGATTTACTGTTCATGTAAAATTTTGAGAATCACGTGTAATAAGCAAAAATATACTGGGTACAAGTTTGATGTGTACATTGTAAATGTATATTTATTACAGTTCTTTTTTACATCAACATGAGATTGGTTTTATTTATTTAAACTAATTTTAAAGTTGTTTTTCCATATTTTATTTTTAAATCGGTTATTCAAATGAAAACAGGTTATGCAATTTTTTTTGGCATAACCTATTTTTCGGTTATGCAGATTTAGAATTTGTGCAGGCCTGCAACTGTCCATAACAAAAACAGATGTAAATACAAAAAGGTAACATTGTATCTTTTGTTAAAGATGAAACAAATACCGTATTAACTAATATGTATTGTTGCTGGAACTTTTGTAGGCTTGTGCAAATAATATATTTTTAATGAGAATAACACAATAAAGCCTTAAATATTTTATTAACCTAACGATAGCTAAAACAACAGTCCTTTCAGACTGAAAAGCTTTTACTTAATTATTTTGAATGTTCTATTTTTAAACAATTATAATTTTCAGAAACTGATAATAAAATAAATAAATAAAATCTCCATTTGTTGAGATACAGAAACTTCTCAGTAGAATCCATGATTTTTTTAAATTTAGCATTGTAGTAAAAAAAAAGGTATTTAAAATAGGTACATGTAGTGGTATAAAAAAAATACAAATTCCCTATCTATCCCACCTACCTTTTTCTCAATTGATTTCCAGAAACATATCTTTACTCAAAAGTAGATGACAAGTAACAAACCATCAAGACATATAATTATTTATTTAGGTTTCTTTCCAGTTATAATTGCATTTAACTTATTTATTTTAAATTTTATTGATATCTTTTAATGGTTTAAAAAAATACAAATCCCTATATACTCTACCTATATTTTAAAAATTAATTTCCAGAAATATACCTTTTCTCAAAGGCACAGAACTAAACAAATAATATGTGTTGATGGTTAGCTAACCATCAACACGTATTATTTATTTAGTTCATTTTTCAGGTTATAATTGCATTTAATTTATTGATATCCATTAAACTTCTTTTTTCCTTTCTTGTTTTCCATTAAATTGTTTACATCCTGGACAAAGCACCGAGTGAAACAATTTTGTTTCCATTAACAAATTGTATTTAAATTAAAGACAACACACTGCACCTGTCTTATATATTCAGCAGCTGAAATCAAACTCTCTGGTCCATGCCAAAGTGTCAGCACCATCAAATCCAGCTGATGAAAATGGCAGTTTACAAATAGAACACACTGTGACAGAATGCCACATAAGGGACTATACTTCCTGTGATAGCGTTAGAATAAAGTGCTCCTACTGGCAATAGTTAGTGGGAATTTTCTGTTAGCTTAGTTGGTAAAGCAATGGCAGTGGTTCAAAACCCATTGGAGGCTGGCTTACACTTGATTATCTGTCAAAATTACCAAATGTTTGACATCCAATAGCCGATGATTAATAAATCAATGTGCTCTAGTGATGTCGTTAAACA
>JAULBS010147445.1:0-12342 GCA_032355785.1 Symmetromphalus regularis
CTATACCTCACAACGGTGATAGATTCTATCAGTCTTCTTTTATTCAGGGGTTCATCGCTACCCAATGTTCACTTGCTGTATTATGTGTAATAATAAGTAGTCTTCTTTTATTCAGGGGTTCGTCGCTACCCAATGTTCACTTGCTTCCACTATGTCTGTATTATGTGTAATAATAAGTAGTCTTCTAGATAAATCTGTCCGCCTTGTCTATACCTCACAACGGTGATAGATTCTATCAGTCTTCTTTTATTCAGGAGTTCATCGCTACCCAATGTTCACTTGCTGTATTATGTGTAATAATAAGTAGTCTTCTTTTATTCAGGGGTTTGTCTGACCCTAGGGCTAGATAAATCTGTCCGCCTTGTCTATACCTCACAACGGTGATAGATTCTATCAGTCTTCTTTTATTCAGGGGTTCATCGCTACCCAATGTTCACTTGCTTCCACTATGTCTGTATTATGTGTAATAATAAGTAGTCTTCTTTTATTCAGGGGTTCGTCGCTGCAGGGGATGAAGTGACAGATGAGTGGCATCAGTTGGTTGTTGATGATGAACATCCAACAGGTAATTTTTACGTAGTCGTCATCGTAACAGTTTCTATTTTATTTTAGTTTGATGTGTAATGGTTGTTACGATGCTGTTGTTGCCGCTGCTGTTACTGTTTTTGATGATGATGATGATGAATTATTAGTGTGAGTAGGAATGGCTTCAGTGTATATTTTTTAGAAATGTACATCTTATTATTAACAATGAAGATCCAACAGCATTATATATCCATCATCAACAACCAACTGATGCCACTCATCCGTCATTTCATCCCTTGCAGCGACGAACCACTGAACAAAACAAGACTACTTATTATTACACATAATACAGGCATATATATATATGGGGGGGAGGGGGGTTAAAGTAAAACAGGTATACTTTGTATGGGGAGTGTTGGTTTAGATTGACACACCGGAAAAACAAGGGGGGGGGATTAAAGTAAAATAGGTGTACTTTGTATAGGGAGTGTTGGTTTAGATTGATATACGGGAAAAACGAGTTGGACCATTGGAGTTAATGTTAACTGATAAGCTTCCATACACAGGCAGAGATGCATAATTATTAAATTATATTAAACTAATTTAACCATTTCGTTTTTATTTGTTTTAGTGTTGGACATTGGTGCTGAGGACATCAAAGAGCAGGTGGTCATATTACAGGTACAGGCGGCATTCATGAGTGCTGTCCGTCATGAAAAGCAGCCAGGAGAAACCGTCGTGAACTTTACTCTTAACAACGACTCGGTTAGTGTGAATTCACGAAAACAAGAGAATATTGATAGCTTTATAATCTAAATATTGCATAATCCAGTAGCGGGTCCAGGGTCCGGACCCTTTCCATATTTTCATATATTTTTATTTTGTTTTTACATTTTAGAGTGGAAGGACGTGAAAGTTAACCATTACCTTTGGACCGCTGCCCCTTTCAGAAATCCTGTGTCTGTGCCTGTAATCTAACACATTATAATGCATATAGAAACATGCTTAGTGTAAATTCAGGAAAAGAAGAAAATGGTAATAACTCTATAATCTCAATATTACATAATCTAATACATTATACTGTATTGTGTATAGAATGGATTAGTCTTAATCTTCACATATGTTGTTCTTATTTTCAGTTTATATTGAATGTGAATTTGACTCTTCTTCATGGTGGAGTAATTTCAGTTGAAACACATCGATTTGAATGTCGCCAGTACGTTTCTATAACAATTTATATATATATATTTTTCCCTCAAACGATATTTTCTATTTTAAGTAATATTTATCATTTTTTTTATGAAGTTAATTCAATCTCTTCATTAGTTATTCAAAAGCTGCCTTAAAATATTTCCAAAATTAGGATAGGTTATTTTTTTTACATATTTACATCAAAACTTGAAATATTTTTAAACAGGTAAAAACTAAATTTAGGAAACAAAATGCTAGACAGCGTCAAAGTTGGAACGATCTTTAATGATTTTACTAAAAGGTAATATTCTAAACAAATTATGCTTTAATTAATTGAATATGTTTAACATGTTGCAGGGCTGTTCACAGTTGCAGCGTGCACGTGCAAACCAACTCGAGTACACCAATACCGTTTTTGTACTCGTACTACGTGATATCAGAGCAGGTCAATCACGAAATCATTTACGCCCTTATTATACTCGTCCTCGTGTATGGGCTAATTGTACTCGAGGTAAGCAGGTCATCTATATATATATATATACCCGTAAAACTGATAGGTATCAAGAATAATATTAATGGTTGTATAATATTTTGTAAACCATCTACTCCAAATTAGATAAAGTGTGTGTATGGGACTCTTACGCCACTACAAAATGGTTCTGTTCTGTACCTAGGTTTTCGCTAGATAGTTTTTTTTCATGATTGTTTTAGCCATGATTCTTGCATAATACTACATACTGATGATCATAAAGAGAGCTCCTTCCTATTCTCAATATGGAATATTGAAGCTGACCTTGGTAATGAAATGTTTTAAGTGATAATCGTTAATTCATTGAATGTATTTATATTGAGTTCCATTTGTTTCAGCTTGTTCATCGAACTTTGGCAGCTCTACTCGGATCGCTGGCTGCAGTGGCAGTCTTGTCATCTCTCGGACAAGTGAGAAATATGTGCACTTTGTAAATATACCTCGAGTAGACATGTGTTTTTCTATCATCAGTATCATATATATATTATTATAGTATGTGTATGGTTGGTATAGTTTTAAAAAATGCATAAATTTAAATGAATCATGCTATGATCATTTCAAGAAAGTCTTAATGGCATCAATTCATGAATTACTGTCATCATTGTGACCACACTGGTCAGTTTTTTGCACAACAGTTACTATTTTGGCACTGAAGTTTTCTTATTACTATTATTATTATTATGGTTTAAGTATTATTTAGATATTAGGTAGGCTAAAACAATGAGCTTTCACGAATGTATGGTGTTATCACTGAATTAATGGTGATTCATGAGTGAAAACAAGTTTTATTCCATAAAGCCAGTCTTGTGAGATTGGCAGTCCTCCTACACATGGCTATGTCAGTGTAGAGTGACAGTGTGTCATATTTTTGTTGAGTGTTCTCGCAACCCGTTAGAGATAATGTTATTGGTAATGAAGGTGTGGGGAAATAATTGCGATTTTAGTCATACCTTATTTTAAAGGTTTTAAGAGAAATTAAATTTTATAATAAATTTATCTTTGATTCATAATCTATCTTAAATATGTTTTTATCATATTCATATTTATTATGTTGTTTATTATATATATTTTATCGACAATGAATCAACTTTATATACAGTTTTGACTTTTTTCTATAACATAACAGTAGTATGACCCCCAATAGCCGATATTTATTTTCGTGCTGGCGGTGGGGTCGTTAAATAAATAATCAATCAATCATGAGTGAGTGAGTGAGTGAATAATAATTCATAAGCTCACCACGGAAACGATGATGATATGGATTTCACATATATTTGTGATTATTATTTCAGCTACCCACCACTGAGAAAATTTCACATATGTTTGATTATTATTCAGGCTAGCCATCATTACGAACATAGTGTATTGGATTTCACATGGGCTTTTTTTTAATTAATGTTCCGGTTGCCAACTATCGAAAAGATAGTGACATGGATTGTATGTATGTCTATGGCTAATATTAGAGAGACCTACCATAGAATAAAAACTGATATGGATTTCAAGTTATTATGATAACCATGAAAATGTGAGATAAGTATTACATATGATTATTATTTCAGCGACCAACAATGCAGAAGATAGTGAGCTGGATTGATATGGAGACTCTTGCACTGCTGTTTGGAATGATGGTTATTGTCGCTATATTCGCACAGAGCGGATTCTTTGATTACTGTGCATTAAAGGTAAGGACAGACATCTTAAACAGTCTAACCAATATGGGATTCAAATAATGCTTGCATCGGACTGGTGTTTGATTAGAATGACCCTCTGTGAAAGAGATTTCGGTTGTGATGCGATGGGTCGATCCTATCAAGACCTACAGGACATTTTTTTTTTACTATCACTGTTATATAAGGACGATGTCAAAGATAGTGTTTTATCTTGTGCTGTCTGAAGGAATATGCATATAATGCACCTCTTATTACTTATCAAGAAGACTTGTCAATGAGTGGAGAGTGGCTTTCTTATATAAAGCATGTGTTATCGAGAAGAGTTGTCAATGAGTGGAGAGTGGCTTTCTTATATAAAGCATGTGTTATCGAGAAGAGTTGTTAACGAGGGGACAGTGGTTTTCTTATATAAACCATGTGTTATCAAGAAGAGTTGTCAATGAGTGGACGGTGGCTTTCTTATATAAAGCATGTGTTATCGAGAAGAGTTGTCAATGAGGGGAAAGTGGCTTTCTTACATAAACCATGTGTTATCGAGAAGAGTTGTCAATGAGTGGACAGTGGCTTTCTTATATAAACCATGTGTTATCGAGAAGAGTTGTCAACGAGGGGACAGTGGCTTTCTTATACAAACCATGTGTTATCGAGAAGAGTTGTCAATGAGTGGACAGTGGCTTTCTTATATAAACCATGTGTTATCGAGACGAGTTGTCTACGAGGGGACAATGGCTTTCTTATATAAACCATGTGTTATCGAGAAGAGTTGTCTGCGAGGGGACAGTGGCTTTCTTATATAAACCATGTGTTATCGAGAAGAGTTGTCAATGAGTGGACAGTGGTTTTCTTATATAAACCATGTGTTATCGAGAAGAGTTGTCAACGAGGAGACAGTGGCTTTCTTATATAAACCATGTGTTATCGAGAAGAGTGGTCATTGAGTGGACAGTGGCTTTCTTATATAAACCAAGTGTTATCGAGAAGAGTTGTCTGCGAGGGGACAGTGGCTTTCTTATATAAACCATGTGTTATCGAGACGAGTTGTCTACGAGGGGACAATGGTTTTCTTATATAAACCATGTGTTATTGAGAAGAGTTGTCTGCGAGGGGACAGTGGCTTTCTTATATAAACCATGTGTTATCGAGAAGAGTTGTCTGCGTCTTGACCAACTCGATTTTCTAAGCTATTCTTCGAGCATAAGTGCACAGTGACCAGGCCCATGCAAATCTGGTAATAGGACCAGACCACATGAGAAATGTAGGCCCCCATTTCAAACTTCTCATCAAGTATTTTAGTAATCAGTGCTAAATGCCAGTAGGCCACCATTACAAACTTCTCATCAAGTATTTTAGTAATCAGTGCTAAATACCATAAGGCCACCATTTCAAACTTCTCAAGTATTTTAGTAATCAGTGCTAAATACCAGTAGGCCACCATTTCAAACTTCTCATCAAGTATTTTAGTAATCAGTGCTGAATACCAGTAGGCCACCATTACAAACTTCTCATCAAGTATTTTAGTAATCAATGCTAAATACCAGAAGGCCATCATTTCAAACTTCTCAAGTATTTTAGTAATCAGTGCTAAATACCAGTAGGCCACCATTACAAACTTCTCATCAAGTATTTTATTACTTAGTGCTAAATACGAGTAGGCCACCATTTGAAACTTCTGAACAATTATTTTAGTAATCAGTGCTAAATACGAGTAGGCCCCCATTTCAAACTTCTCATCAAGTATTTTAGTAATGAGTGATAAATACCAGAAGGCCACCATTACAAACTTCTCATCAAGTATTTTAGTAATCAGTGCTAAATAGCAGTAGGCCACCATTTCAAACTTCTCATCAAGTATTTTAGTTATCAATGCTAAATACCAGTAGGTCACCATTTCAAACTTCTCATTAAGTATTTTAATAATCAATGCTAAATACCAGGGGAGTAAGACCCATCAAAATCACAGGCCCATGCTAACTGGACCACCCCACCCCCTACCTCTCCCCTGATCGGGCCTCACCGTGACATTCCTGGATCTAAGTAATATTTTAATTGCAGTTTTTGGAAGACATCTATTCTGACTACCTTGACCATCTGAGTTCTATCTAGAGTATGTTCAAAGCATGAAAAGAATTACTGTATTTATCTGCTTCGTGTATTTGTTCATTCATCTGTCTAGTGATATCCTTCCAATTTAGTTTGTTTTGTGTTATTCCGTTTATCAGTAGTAGTCATGTTAGCCTACAGAACCAAATTGTTAACTTCTATTTTAATGTATGTATTATGACTGGAGTCTAGTCCAGTATAAAGTTTCACAGTTATTTAAATAAAACATTTTAGTGTAATCCTAATTTTATAAAACAGTTTCTTTCTTTTTAACTCCAAACACCATGGCTTATCTTTATAAAGACGGATTTCTCGTTAACGCTTCAATTGTCATTCACAGTTCAAATACTGTTTTTAAAAGCATAAACTAAACTTTGAAATGTCTTGCTTCTTTGTTTAATGACCCCTAGTATAAACAAAAATAAGCCTCGGCTATTGGGGGGAGGGGTTGAAATGTGAATTAAGGTTGAATCATCAACGAGAGATGTGGTGTTAGAGTATAGACTCGGAGGTTAAAACTGTAATGTCAGAAACAGTGTGACGTTAAAGTAGACTTTGAGCCCCGAGCTTTAGACTCTAGATTTCTCGTTAACGGCTCAGCCTTGGTGCATTGTTCTACCTATTCTATTAACACTTGTAAACACACTTTCAAATTTCAATCCATGTTCAACTGTCATTGAGTATTTGGGCTTAAATTGTATAATCATTGTCATTGTTGTATACTACATACATGTATGTAAACACGTATATTTATATCTTATTATTTGTGTTTGTTTTTCCAATGTACAGGCATATCAGCTGGCAAAAGGACAGGTTTGGCCCTTGATTACATTGCTGTGCTTGTTCAGTGCCGTCGTGTCTGCGTTTCTTGACAACGTCACCACCATCATATTACTGACGCCAGTCACGATACGGTCAGTTGTTTCTACACAATTTAAAACAATAATAAATAAACCTGACATCATAATTCGCATGTGTTCCTTTGAATTTTTGGTAGAGTATGATTGAGTTTTAGCATGGTTTTGTGTGTTTTAATAGAACAGTGTCATTCTGATTTTTTCTTTTAATTTTTTTAGGCAATAAATTATTCTTACAAAAATAATGGTTTAATTTTAGACATGTTATTTTAAATGTGTTTTAGATTAGGTTACTTCCTTGATTTGTATTCTGTCGTGTAACTAGTGCAAACATTAATAAGTCAGTTTTGTGATTTTTATGGATCGAGTCAGTTTCCACACTAATCGACCGTAGGTTGATCAATAAACCTGGGGGTGAATAGAGTTATTTATGTTATAACCTTAATGATGGTGGTATCAAAGAACGATTAACATGAAAAGGCTTTCTGACTGACATTGAGAGATCATTACAAAAATACGCAGTCTTGTTAGGAAAGAAAGATGGTCCAATTATTATAAAATGTTAACATCAACCGCTTGGTGATGACTAATTAATTTAGAATTAGTCATGGCACATTTGTATACAGTATTCATCCAGTGTGTGCAGGGCTGGATTTATAAGGGGGCACTTGCCCCGGAGACCCTGCCGGAGCCCCCCCCCCACCCCCCATCCAATCCCAGACTAATGACTTCCTTTATTTAAAAAATGTAATAATTATAAAATTAGTTCTATTCATTCATTATAGTTAAAAAAAATTATTTGTCATGTAATTTAATTGCTATGTTGAGGAGCCCCCGAACCTGATGTGCCCCAGGCCCTCCAGTGTCTAAATTCAGCCCTGGGTATGTGAAGAGTTTGAAGAAAATCATAACAGTTTTAGAAATAAGTAT
Source organism: Symmetromphalus regularis (assembly GCA_032355785.1). Taxonomy (NCBI): domain Eukaryota; kingdom Metazoa; phylum Mollusca; class Gastropoda; order Neomphalida; family Neomphalidae; genus Symmetromphalus; species Symmetromphalus regularis. The sequence continues at coordinate 7,803 of JAULBS010147445.1, forward strand.
TTAACAAAAACATTCATAAGAAATGGAAAAATATCTAAATTGTTTTTATCTTTCCGTGCTTTCATTACAGCAGATGACCAAATAATGGCTTCTCTTTCAAGAGACTCTGCGGGGCTATTTTTAAACATATAAGGTCTATGAAAGGACATATCTTGCATATTATACACAGAGAAAAAAGAAAAAGAAATTTGAATTACTCCGAGTTAAACACTGATTATGAGCTATTTAAATGTGTTTATGCATTTGTTATACATCTTCACCTACACCCTGGACACAGCAGTCGATTTTTTATTTCTCTGCTGCAAATAAATAAATAAAAATTAAATGTTAAAAATTCTTCTTGTCTTTAAAATATTTAACATTCATATTTTATTCAACATATCTTTAAATGATTATAATTTCTGTTTAATGTTCTTATTTAAACAAAAATATTTTTTGTTCTATTACTGCTAGGATGCCATTCCATATATGGTTGTATATAATATTAAATGTGCACTGATGTTTTAGGTTGTGTGACGTTCTTAACTTGGATCCACGACGCATCCTTGTTGCTGAAGTATTGTTCTCCAATATTGGTGGAACAGCCACTGCCATAGGAGATCCGCCAAACGTCATCATTCTGGGTGCGGTCGTCAAACAGGTAGCGTATCACACAATCTTAACACAGTACTGCGACAAAAATAATAAATAAATAAATAATGATAATGTTAAATAAAATTACAGAAACAAACAAAAAACATTTATAAAATGTTTTATATAAACTAATTTCTTTATTATTAGTTGTGAAAACGTGTTGTAATTAATAATAATAATAATTATTATTATTTTTAATGTATTCATATTATTAATTATGAATTGTTTTAATGCATAAACTATAATTATAACATAATACTATCCAAAGTAAACAAAATATTGAAAGAAATTTATAATTATTAATTAAAAATAATAATAATAAAGTTTGGATTTTATTTATTAATTATTTTGTCCCTTTCATTGTTTAGATTTAGGCCCATAACTTTTTTTTTTTTCAGGGAATCTCTTTTTCAGATTTGACGGCACATTTAGCTGCTGGGATATTATTTGTGGTGTTAGGGGCTTATGCATTTCTCAGACTGTACTACAGAAAAGTGGAGTTTCTCAAAAATGATGAATCACCTGAAATTATGGGTAAATCAGGTTTTTTCAAGATAGCTATAAACAAAATATCTCAAGTTTCAGTCAAAATAGGTTCATTATTTTGGTGTCTAATCCGATGTTTTCATGATTAAGGAATCCAATAAAATCATTACTGGCCTTAACAGACCATTCTTTTTATGGTTAAAACAAAAAGAAAATTAATATAATTCAAAATAGCCAATCAAAACCATATTAATATTATTATGTTCATGAAATGGTGACATACGATCAATAATAAACCCAATTTTGACTTTTTATTGTTTTTAAAATCAATTAAAAAAAGTTTGAAAGAGATCATTTAGTTTTAGTTAATAAATAAAAATCATACCTGAAGATCTTCAAAATTCATGAAATCTTCACGTTGTCAAAATATTAGTCCAGTTAGATCTTCTTTATTAATACTTTTGAATTCAGTTAAGCAAACAAAACATTTAAATTTGATTGATAATTGTAAAGTTGCCTGTGTGTATTTTATAATACTTTATTAATCATATTTGCATTCTTAATATAATATTACATTAAAACAAGCTCAATGTATAAGGCTATTCATGATTTTAATTGTTTACTCCATACCCAAATGGTGTACAACTGCAGCTTGACTGAACCCAGTACCATCTTATTTTAATATTGCTTTCCCTCTTTAATAAAAGATTTCTTCATTTTAAATTTTTCATAGTAGATTCATAAAGAGAAACTATGCTAATTGTCTTTATAAATAAAGAAAAAGAAAAGATAAAGTTGTTCTTGTTTAGGAGGCATGGCATTATTTTCTTAACTGTCTCACATGGGATTCAGATTCAGTAATTACTAATCACGCAACCACGGCATCACCCAGGATGTTAATTGAGAATGACGTGTGAGTGTGTGTTTGGGGGGGGGGGGGGGGGAGTGAGTGTGGGTGTGCCCCCGTCACTAACCTTGATAAATAAATAAAACTGGTTATTGTAAAATTGAAGCTGTTGGTTTAATCACATGCCTTTGTTGAAATACCCATTTAATTTTCTTTTCCAGATAAATGATTTTGTCATAATGGCTATATTCATTTGATAACCACAATTGATTTTTAGAGACTTCTGAAAGGTCAAGATATTAAAGCGATGACGTGCTTCTCTTTCTTCTTATTATTTTGAGTAAATCACTGTTACTCTGCTTTTTTGTGTTATTAACTTTTTTATTGATAGAATTGAGACACGAAATAGGTTTATGGAAGAAAGCATCTGTAAGACTATCACCGGTTACCAGAGAGGAAAGTATCATGAAAGCACTCATTCTGCAGAAAGCTGCAGAGTTGGAAAATACTCTGAGTCGAGCTCTTCACAAGAGAAGGTATCATAGAAACTATTTTATAAAATTTGTTAAAATAGCCATTTCATAAAGGCTTTAAAACTGACATATTTTTAATCATTGATAATGTTCACACACACAGACACATGGGCGTTGGGGCCAGGGGTGGAGGGGTCCTGGGGAGGGGGCTGCTGTCGTTGTTGAATTATTCACCGGCAAATTCTGATGTTCTGAAATAGGAGCAGACTCCTCCGCCCCTCCAATATGAATTTCGTTCCAACTCCCCTGCAGACACACACAAAAACAGTAACTTTTGAGATTTTGTATTGTAGTACTTACGATATCTTCCTGAAGATTTCTTCAATTCCTGTTGAGCTAAATGGAGTGTTCTCTCCAAACGATTCTGGAGATCAATCACATACTCATATGTAGTACGTACCTCAACATTTTCAGTTTCCTCTGTCCACAACTCACGTAGTATTCGAACTGGTGCTCTTACAGTTCGTCCATACAGAAGTTCAAAAGAAGCAAAACCTAAACTTTCTTGAGGTGCTTCTCTGTATGCAAATAACAATGCTGGTAAATACCTGTCCCAATCTCTCAGCTGTTCTGAACTTAACTTTCTAAGCATAGTTTTCATGGTTCCGTTTAAAACATTCAACTAAACCATTGCACATAGGATGATATGGAGTAGTTGTCAACTGCTTAATTGAAAGTAGTCTACGTAATTCTTTCATCACTGCAGAAGTAAACTGGGTACCCATGTCTGTGACAATTTCCTTGGGTACACCTACTCTAGAAAATATCTCAAAGCTTCTGCTACGTACTCTGTCTCAATCCTTGGAAGTGCTACAACTTCTGGATATCTTGTGGCATAGTCTACCACAGTCGAGATATACCTGTTTCCCCGATCAGTTGCAGGATACATCGGTCCAACGAGATCAACTGCCACCCTCTCAAAAGGTGTCTCAAAGGCATTTGCCCTAAAGGTATCTTTCTAACTTTACCTTTTCGAAATGTCCTTTGGCAAATATCACATGATATGCAATGACGTCTAACGCCACCTGACAAACCTGGCCAATAGAATTGTGATAAAATTCTATCGAGTGTTTTCTTGATTCCTAAATGTCCACCCATCAGTGATTCATGAGCAAGTTTCATTACGTTCAAACGAAGCTCAAATGGTACTACTGCTTGAACAAACACTTTACCACATTCCACTGTAGGTGATGTGTACTTACGGTACAATATATCCCTCTCAAAATAGTAACCTGAAGTACTTTTAGTAGTTTTCTTCTCTTTACCTTGTTCAGCTAATTGTCTCATCTTGTCCCAACTCTGATCACTTTTCTGTTTCTCTATAAACTCACCTCTGGTAACTTTTACTCCAAAATCAGACATTAATTTTAGAGGTTTCATACCAATCTCTCTAACTCTTTGTTGGCCTCATGTTTCTACTACACTAACCTTTTCTGACCTTTGATCTGACCAACTAAGATCTGGGTCATTTGGTTCTCTTGCTCCAGGAATATTTCCCACTATCAATTCATATAGTGGTGTTTCCATACAAGCTGCTTTTACTTTACCTCTATAGAATGGGGTGTCTATGCTTATCCATGCCACTGGAACAATTCTAACAGTTCCATCTACCAAAGTACATGTCTGAGTTTCACTAGTCATACAATCAGAATCTACCACTGACCTATTGACTACAATGCCACTGCATCCACTATCCCTCAAGACATTAACTACTTTACCACATACTTTACCCTGAAGTACTGGCATTACACGACTCGTGGCACACATAGTTCCCATACTCATTGCAGACTTCTTACCATCTTCAACATGCAAGTTACTCTCTTCTGCTGACTGCAATACATCTTTGTCTGAACTATCCTTTTGATCATTCCTTCCTGATACTGGAAGAATACTATCATCTCTCACACAAGTACATGATACTCTTACCCTGCCTTTATGACAATCTCTGGCTATGTGCCCTACTGTGTTACATTTAAAACATTTCCTATCCTTATTTGGAGTAAATTTGCTCCAGTCTCCTGGTTTCGATCCCTGTGGGTTT